>VXAK01002342.1:283794-330351 GCA_013399435.1 Arenaria interpres
GGGAGCCCAGAACTGGACCCAGTGCTCCAGATGGGGCCTCACCAGGGCAGAGTAGAGGGGGAGGATGACCTCTCTCGACCTGCTGCTCACACTCTTCCTGATGCACCCCAGGATGTCGTTGGCCTTCTTGGTCAACCTCTTGCTGGAGTTCAATTTCCAGGCAGAAAACAGAACTCAGTGTTTGAAAGTACTCTTCACTTCACACAATGCCAGAGGAGAGCTCTTGCTTTCCAGAGAGCTTGTGCAGGACAAAGAAGCCAGACACAATGAATACAATACGCTGCTTACTGTGTTATCACGTTGATGTGTCTCCATTCCTTTTGGCATTTATTGTACAGAAAATATAAATACCCCCATTTAAAAAAACATTTCTACTTACTTTATACATTTGAAAATCATGGAAAATGAGTGTCTGTAAGGCAGTTTATAAATTACTTCCTCTTTTTTACGGACATCAGGCTGTCAGAAGGAAAGCCAAGGCTGGTTTTTGTGGCGCCTTTGTATTATTTGAGTTCTGGGCTTTGGAGAGGAGTCTGGCCAGTGCCAGGTGAACCTCTTGTCCATGTTACAGTTGGGAAAGAGGAGGGATGCTGGTGCAAACTCCATTTGCAGGGCTGGAAATGGAGAGAACCGGGACTATACACCCAGGGAAAGGAGTGTTCTGCATAACAGAAACGGAAGCAGTGTTTGGACGCAGAAGATTCCTGTCTTTGTTAAATGGATATGAAGGCACTAAAGCCTTGTTTCATATTTTTTTGGGAACATAGAGAAGCTATAAGGCACCACCCTTCAAAATAGTTTATTTCAAAAAGAGGTTTGTAACATTTGGTTCTTATAGCAGGTATTTCTGTGATTTATAAATCCCCGGTGATCTTAATGGTGCCATAAATACAGACGTGATAAAATATGAAAATAAATGACTCTTTAACCAATTGAACAAAGTACCTCACATGTAAAAAGAATTTATAGCCCAGTTCAGCTGTGAATATGTAAATTAAATAGCTTGGGTTATGAAAAGACATGTGTAAGAAGTGATTACTTCTTGCTTGCAGAAAGCTGACACCTTTAACATCTCTTGGCCGTCGTAATTTTTCAAGCCAATATTATGAGGATGAAAAGGATAGCAAACTGTTAGCAAGCTTTTGCTTTCTTAGAGCTCTTTTTTTGGATCACTTAATAAGCAATGCTAATATTCCTGCTTGACTTCCATTAAAAAAGGGATTTTTCTGTAACAGATTTAGTATGACAGGTGAGGAAGGAACCTGGCAGAAATGATAAATGCAAACTGAATTCAACATGAGCTCAATTTAAAATGACAGTCGACTGTGTAAGGGCTTCCCACTATGCAGGTGCATCATAAATCTTATGGTGTCAGAGTAAACCATGCCCATCTTACACCCTCTCTCATGGCAAAAGAGGGCCTGATAAGAAATACTATAGACTGTAGTCTAAAAGAGCTCCTCAGAAGAGGAGAACAATAGCATACGTAGTGTCCCTTTGGGGAACTCAGGGCCAGGACCTTCTAAAGTGTCCCTTTTAAAGTGAGGCAAGTCACCATAGTTCAAGGTGGAAGAGCTACACTGTGCCACCGTGATTCAGTCGTTAACTTAATATTTGTCTTGTCTATTTTCTTGGGTGTCTCTTTTCTTCCCTAGAACAGTGAATCATCTGAAATCAATCAACGGTTAGCAAACTAAGCTACCAAGAACATAACCTGCAGATTTAGCCAATGCTTTTTATGAAAACGAGCTGAAATGGGAATTTTTGGAAGCGGATATAAGTGGATTCATAACAACTCTGAACTTCCTTCATGTGCTCTAATCGAGCCTTTTGTGTTTTCTCTGGCTTTGAACAATGTGTATAAAAATAATCTCCTGGGTTCTTGATGGTAGACCCAATCTCTGAGCACAAACTTCTTCTCTCAGCCCTTCATACCACGTGAGGTTCTTCCTTTGCGCCTCTGACTAACTCAGCTTTTCCTGCAGGCAGGGTTGGCTGAAAAGCCCCATACACCTACTCTCACACTCCCATCCATACTTAGACCTGGCAGGAAATGTGAAGTTCTCCCAGAACCATAAGGAGATGTTGAAATTTGCCTCAGAACGAGATCGCTGCCTTATGGCTTCAGTCAGAACATTTTTTGAGGGGGTGTGGATTGCAAGGGCGGGGGGAGCGAGCAACGCCAATACTAGACATGGAAATGAAATGAGAGGTAAAAGTCACACTGTACTAATCAGCAATCCATTCAGCTTCATGAAGCATCAAGAAGATAAGTAGAGCATGTTGCCTGAGAGAGCCAGAAAGAGATAGTTAATAAAACAGTTTCCAGAGCTGCAAGTGACTGTGTCTGGTTGAGACTGTGAGGCCACAGATTCCTTTTTTTAAATAGAATCATAGAATCATAGAATGGTTCAGGCTGGAAGGTTAAAGATCATCGAGTTCCAAACCCCCTGTCCCAGGCAGGGACACCTTCCAGCAGACCAGGTTGCTCAAAGCCCCGTCAAATACTTACTGTTTATTTTTCTCAATGGCCCTGGCAAATCCCAGAGGCTTCTTGAAACTAAAGCACTGGAAGAGAAATTAGTCTGCCCACTGAGTAGACCCTGTTCGTGCTGGATTGTGACTTATCTCCCTAGCAAAGAAAAAAGTGTTTTTCTGAGAGTATTAGGGTCCTTGCTCAATGTGGAGAAGAACAACAGCACAGAGAACGAGGCAGTGAGGGGCAGCTCTGATTGTCTTTTGCACAAAGCAAACTTTATATCTGGAACCTGCAATTTCTTCCTGGGGAAAATGTGATTTCCTGCAAAGCAGAAAGGAAGAAATGTGTTTAAATAGGGAAGAAGCAAAAGTGTGGAGACAACATTTTGATTTATTTTGCTTACAGTACAGCAGAACTCCACTGTTTAAGTGAGATTGTATTGTATGTCTTAGCTTCCTTTAGCAGAAAAGGCCGATGAACAATTCTAATCTCATACATATACCTTAATTCCTCTAAATCAGGCAATGACTGTGCTTGAAAAAAGATGTGTGCAGCTTACTCCTGAGTTATCAATAATAATAATCTTTTTAACAGATGGGAACATTTAGGAGTCTTGAAATAATTACATGATAAAACCTTCGCATTTCCCATGAGTGTTTGGTTAATAACGAGGCTCTGATCAAAAAAAGCAAAACCAAAAGAACTTTGTTCCATGGTGAGTTTCAAACACAAATAGAAGGAGAATAAATTAAATGAAATTACAAATCCTAAGATCTGTATTTTTGGTCACTGGGGGGAAACATAACCATGTTTGTTATTTAAGTATTTATTTGGATGTTTAACTTCTGTCCCTAGATAGGGGCATGCCATGATGTCCGCAACATATCTAAAAATCTGTATAAATACATAAATAGAGATTTGGGTATTTAACTTTAGATGCGCACACTTTAGAACTCCAGTGATATCGTGTAGTAAAAACATTTGAGAACAGGGATTAGGATGTTTGTGTTCTCACCTTCAATCTCCTACTTCACACTTGGGGGTTGCAGTGAATGCAAACCCCCTGCCTGGCAGATATGAGAAGTTAATCCCTAGTCCTTTTGGCTCTTCATGCATACATTAGATGCTTTCTTAAACTGCTGTTAAAAATATCTAAAGGAGGCTCCAGGTGATGCAGGCATTACACATGCACAGTTCTCTGAGTTTGTAAACATTTTATCTCCATAGGGACTCAGTTCCCTAAGACACATTACCCAGTAAAGATCATCAAACTCTTTGTTTAACTTGAGGCCAAAATCTGACTTTGGCACTTAGGTCACAATTCCACTGATTTCAAGAAGAAATGTGATTATTGGAGCTTGACTCCTAAGCTTGCCTTTCCTTTTGTCTTCACCAATAACGGTAACACCATTTGGTTCCATTTAATTGCAAACATAAATAATGTAAATTAGCTCTCTGACTTCTTGACTGCACTGCCCAATCAGGATAATGTCTCTTTACTGGTATTAATATCTATACCTAATAATGCGTGAAAAATTGCAGCTAAATTTATTTGGCCACAAAATAATATACTTTAAAAACTTGCCTTCAGTCACAAGTCTTAATCACTTGGATGGTATCCTTTATCACTCTATTTCCCTCCAGCTCTTCACACTATTTATCTTATCTCTTTGAATTCCATCAGGAGCATCATTGTAATCTTCTTCCACTTTTTCAAATGATACTTAACACAGAAAGAATGTGAAATTTAATTTTGAAATTACCTTAATACACCTCCTTTTTCTCTTTTCTTTTTTTCTTGCACTTCTGCAGAGAACTTTAGGCTTATGTTGGTCTTTCTCTTGTTAAAATACAGTTTTACAGGGCAAAAAGCACACGTATTAAATTCCCTACCTGTACTAAGCTATTAGCTTTTCAGGAGAAAAATGTGTGTTGAATTACAGTAATACAAGAATAGCAGAATAATTAAATGAGAATAATACATTAGTACTTCTACATTTATCTTCCAGACCATGCAGAACAATTATGTTTCCCAAATCACAGGGGACCAGGGACATACTATTAAAGGAATAATTCTTCTCCATTTGCTCCACCATCTATTTGCAGCTATAATTTGTACACGGTACATAGAAGTCTTTATTACACCTGCAGGAGTATTTTCATCTCGGGCTACTTAAACCATAACAATAATAATGCAAAAAAAACTTACTTTGTGTTGCTTGCTAAGAATTTGTGATCTTGAGAGACACTTAAACAACAACATTTGTGCTTTTGATGCTGTCTTTTGACATCTCATCACAAAGACTTTGAGATTAAAGTGTATGGATATTACTACTTTAGTATGTGTATCCTAAATTGGATACTCTAAGAAAATGTAGTTTTGGCAAACATTTAACAACAATTACCTGAAATATTTCTTGTATAAAAATAAACGAATGGAGATAGTGCATATGGATAATGGCTTGTAACAGTATATATTTTATATATACTTATATATTATTACATATAATTATATATACTAATATATTATATTTATATGTATTTTATAACCTTTTTTTCTATAGGAGAGCTCTTTCCAGTGCACAGCCTCACAGGCAGCACTATATTGTTTCATCTGTAAAAGAAATGACAAATGTAGCCTGTTCCTCTGTCCTGCTGTTAGATGACAATAAACAGTGTGAGGCACTCCGCTGGGCTACATGGTTGTGTTCATTGTTACCTGTCAGACTAACCGGGATTTGAAACTCAGACCCCCGTTACATGTGAAAATTGTGGTATTAAAAACAGCAGTGCATGGCAAAGACCCATCTACCCGTCCGTAGGAAGAGGAGAGCTAGACCCTCTCTCCCGTGCTGATATATCAGTGGGGTACCCAAAGCAGCTGAGACAGAATACACTGCTGTGACACGATTTTAAGAGTTTTCAGAGCTTAAAAGCAACTGTCCTGGCTTTAATTCTGTCCTCTGCCAACCTGTTGAGCCTCACTGACTGAACGCTGCCTAAATGAGGTTATTTCTGACACCTCAGTCAAGTAAGAAAGGCAGTTTCTGATGGGAAGGATCTCATGGATTCTTGAGACTCAGCTGCTTTCAGGGTCTAAATTTCAAATCAGCTGCTTTCAGGGTCTAAGTTACAGGAGAAATGGGGAGGAACTCTTTCTCAGGGAGTGGAGCCATAGGATGAGGGGGAATGGTTTTAAACTGAGAGAGGGGACATTTAGGTTAGATATTAGGAAGAAATTCTTTGCTGTGAGGGTGAATGAGACCCTGGCCCAGGTTGCCCAGAGAAGCTGTGGCTGCCCCATCCCTGGAGGGGTTCAAGGCCAGGTTGGACGGGGCTCTGAGCAACCTGGTCTGGTGGGAGGTGTCCCTGCCTAGGGCAGGAGGCTGGAACTCAATGATCTTTAAGATCCCTTCCAACCCAAACCATTCTATGATTCTGTGATTCAACCATAACCAGTCTCAAACGGAGCAGGTCAACAGGTTAACATCCTTCCAGAGCATCTGTGGAACGGCGCACAGAAGAGTGCCTTCAGGTTTTGATAGCACCTTGTTAAGATGTCCTTGGAAGGACAACATAGCAGGACACAAGAAATCCAGAAAGTTCTTAGAATGCATTGATGATATGCATATGCCATAGTTAACCCGTTTTAGGAGGCCCCATTTTTGCCTGGGGCATGCTGGTGAACACAGGCATGGACTCATGCAACGGGCACAAACATGTCCAAAATGTTGCCACTGTAATTCAAAAATGTTTAAATCTGTGTTTGTTCCTTTTCCTTGATCTCTCTTCATTAAAGCATTATTCAGATTGATTCTTTCAGCTTGTCTCCATCTCTTGTTTCTTCTTAATAGTTCTCAGAAGAAGGAAAAAAGAAACGCGACGAGAAGAAACACATTTTCTCGGCAGGAAGCACATAAAGAAAGACATCAATCACTGCCACATTCTTTTCTTTACCTGGGAGTTATTTCTGCGTGTGTACATACTCACAGAGCTGGATGTTGCTGCAGGTGATGTGAGACAGGAGCCCCGGTTGCGATGCTCCACCCACCGCCTGTAGAGCAACACGCCAAAAAGAAAGCTCTTCGTCTCATTCCTCGCTGCTCTCTCGTGCTATGGCACTGTGTCACCTCCTTTGTGAGCCGGGAAAGAGATCAGGGAAGGAGAACAAAGCCGAGCCTTGAAAGAAACTGTTCCCACTTTCTCGTGTTTCAAAGGCTACAAGATTTGTCTTCGAAATAAAGAAATGTAACTGCTGCTGCTCCCTGGAACACTTCTTCCCTGCCTCCCCCAGGAGGGGAAGGAGTAGAAACTGAAGTTTTAAGTATTATTTTGACCGCATTTTAAAACAGCTACAGGGTAATTAGTCCAAACTATCACTGCAAGAAAGCACATACATTAATCAAATAACACCTGCCATTCAGAGCCCAAGCTGCATCTCCAAAAACTCTTCAGCTGGTTTCAAGGTGGGGCGATACTACCAGCACTGAAATACATAAACAAAAGCAACAGCAGCGCTGGTATTTCTGCTGGGGTTACTTGTGGTCTGCGGATCATCTGCGGCATTTTGAGAATCAGACATCTTTCAGACCTGACACTGGTAAGGCTCATACTTTGGCTTAACATGACACAACCTGGACATTACTTACACGGGTTCCATTTCATGTGCACTGATGACATCATATGAAGACTGACATTTTTTCACATGTTTTTCAGCTGATTTTCATATTCACTTTATGTTACTAATTCACAGATTTTTTTAATCATCAATGAATGAACACAAATATCTGTTAGCTATATGAAATTTCCAGTAACCTAAATATATTTTTTGAAACAAGAAATCATTGGGATGGAACTATGCTTTTATTTTAAATCAGGCTACGTTATGTTCTAAATTATTTTAGAGCTTTATAATACAAGAATCACCAATAAATGTTTCCCTGTCTGTAGGCTTATGGGAGGTATACCCTATGACATAGCCTAGTATCACAATTTTGAGAACCCCTCAGTGGAATCGATAGAGTAAAAGATGATGGATCTCCATTTTCTGAAACAGGACCCTTGAAAACAGGACCCCTGAAGGATCTGGAGAGACCTTGGAGCCCCCTCCAGTCCCTAAAGGGGCTCCAGGAGAGATGGGGAGGGACTCCTGATCAGGGAATGGAGCCATAGGATGAGGGGTAAAGATTTTAAACTGAAAGAGGGGAGATGGAGATGAGATCTGGGGAAGAACTTCTTTGCTGTGAGGGTGGTGAGAGCCTGGCCCAGGTTGCCCAAAGACGCTGTGGCTGCCCCATCCCTGGAGGGGTTCAAGGCCAGGTTGGATGGGGCTTGGAGCAACCTGGTCTGGTGGGAGGTGTCCCTGCCCAGGGTAGGGGGTTGGAACTGGATGATCTTTAGAGTCCCTTCCAACCCGAACCATTCTATGATTCTATGAAATCATTTCAACTCAAACATCTGAAACCTGAGATGTTGCCCTAGTTAATAGCATTTTTAAGTCCCATTCATCTACATGCAGGTGGCTGCCTGTATCATGCAAACTACTCCCTGCCATGGTAGTCTAAGGTTCCAGGTGATGTCTGAGCCCCACCAGCCTCATCTCACAGTGCTAAAGCACATAGAGGAGGGACCACCCTTTCCATTTACTCTTGCACAGCTCCATGCTGGGACCCTGAGGTGCTACAGCAGCACAGCCCGTCGGGTAGCCTGTGGCAAGTGTATTTCTTTCTTGCCCAGCAAATTTTCCATCCTCATGTCCTTGAGGTCATCAGAGGATGGAACCAGAAGAAACATCTGTCTCTTCATGCTTCTAGCCCCTTCCTGCGATGTCCTGCTGTCACTGTAGGATGTTAAAAATTTGGGATCACAATTTCATAGCAGAAGAAAAAATTCATCTCCCACCTTTCTTTTTCTTTTTTTGGAGGGGGGGGGGATGTGGAGAGGAAGAAGCATTGATCAGCTCACTGCCATTGTTCTGCTTTTTTTAGATTCCACACTGAAACACTGCGTCTGGAATGAAATGAAGAGCCTATGGAGACTATTCCTAGCACATCACAAATTTAAAGATTACCTTTATGGTTTCTTTTTTCTTTAAACTGCATATGGGTATAGTGTTTTTCAGATTCTCTTAAGGTATGTTGGTCTGAGATATATGCTAAATGTACTGGTTTAGAGCCAATATTTGTCTCATATTAAATCCTTTATGTTTCTGTCTCAGCCACTAGTATGAGTGGGATTACTGCACTTGTAGCCAGAATTACTGTTTAGTAAAGCACAAATATATCTATACAGTTATGACAAGACAGAATTTCCCTGATGTGTATTATGCTATTTGTCCACGAAGTGCACATTCCCGCTGCTGGAGGGGAGAGCTGCAGCATGAAAGCAAGCACCTTCTGTAAATAATCTTCTCTGTGTTTATGTTTTTTTATTTTATTTTTGCAGTTCTCTGGCCAGGAAGCTGTGAAATACTTGGCATACTATACCATTTTTATTTCCTATAAAATGTGAAGGTGACTTTACTGGGAAAGTGAGCTGACCCCAGCACAGCACATTTGATTGCACAACTGCTAATATATTTGCAGCCTAACCCCTAACGGTGCCTATTACCTCAGTCTTGGGTGTCTACTGAGCAGAGGTTGTTAATAACATTGAGCAAGCAGAAGGTTTTGATACGTTTTTGGTGTGCATGACTGGAAAGGAGCATATGGCTAACAAACTCATTTCCCTAGATCAGCTCACAGCCAGAAGTGACAGGCAATGGCACTGAACCACTGCTTCCTCTGTGAGGGCTTCCAAAAGTTCTTGTTTAATACCTGTTTTACTATCTATTCCTTGCATATCCTTCTATTCATATTTTACCCACTATCTCCAATAAACCCTAAAATCTAATATAAAATAAGTATGTTCCCTCAAAATAAGTCCTTTCCAAACTCACCTCAAGTCTGCAACAAGCTCCCTAGTCAATCTTTGGGGTTCTTTGGCTTGAGAGTCCCCACAGAAAACCAAGTGACTCTCAGTGGCCAGGAAGCCTTTTCCAGTCTCAAGTTATGAGCTAAAAAAAAAAGCTTTAAATATATAGATCTTTGGGACAGTTGTGGGAGAGAGTAACCCATCCTCTTGTGGGGCTGTCAGACATCAGAGAGCTCCCACTTCCCAGACCACCTCAGCACCAGGAACAGGATGGTCCTTCATTCTGCTGACAAGTTTTATTTTATGGCATCTGACTTCTTCAGGAGCCCTTGAGAAATCTGCGTTACTCAAACAGAAGCCTTTGCAGGATCTGCACCCTCAGAATGCCCGCCTAAGTTAGCACAATACCCAAAAACCTAACAGCCTGCCAGCTTCTGTTATTCACATTTTTGTTTTCTGATAGGTGTGGAGATTTTTATCCCTGGCTCTCAATTTCCAAAAAGTCACAAAATAAAGAGCGAAAACAGAGGGAATTCCCCTTTGAGTACATGTGAATTTCCAGATAATAGCAGAGAGCTGGCATTTTTCATTCTCGCTGTACCTTAAAGCATGGGCTTTAAAACTTTGAATAGCTCCATGCAGTGCAAAAATTACACCCCAGTCTTGCTCCTATGTTCCAGATTTCAGTGCAAACCATTTATATGGAACTAATGCAACCCTACCATCAAAGCTGAAAAGGCAAACTCTTCATCACACATGAATTAAAAGAATATTAGAATTTAATTTTGATTGATTCAGAACTCCTTTGTAAATTGCCGGTTTAGGTTAAAGAACAGCTTTTCTATTAAATCTGGATTTGTGCAAAATCAAGATTAAAAAGGATGTGACAAAATGCTTTAGAATTTCACATAATTTAGGAATATTTTAGCCGGGTCTCTATTGAACAATGACTCTATTATTCTGTATTTTAGGCTCAGAGAGCACTTATATTCATTTATTCACTACTAAAAGAATTATTTATTGTGAATTGTTCATGTTCTAAATATTATTTCTTTGCCAATGTTCTTGCTAGGTACTGCAGATTCTTGCTCCCTTCTTTTGGTGGGGATTTGCGTTTATGCTGTGTTTTATTTTTGTTCATTTCTTTTTAGAGGTGAGCTTCTAAAAGAAGTCTGTTGTATTACGATTGTTAACTGCAATAATTGGGCAAATACATAGTCACAACTTGATCAAAAAATTAGTAGGAGTTGTCGTTGTCTTAACCAAAAATGCTAGTAAATCACACATATTTTAAAGGATGAAGACAGCCTTCTGGGAGGTTTACTTTTAGAAAACAGGAGTTTCACTTTTAGAAAACAGGAGTTTCAGGTAAGCAAAATGTTTTTCATTTTTAGTGGGCATCTGCCTTCTCATCATTGTCCCGGTAAAAGCAACATGAAGCCAATAAAAAGAGATTTGAGAATTGATAAAGTCAGGAAAATGTTCTTTAGGGATTTTTGAGTCAGAGGCTTGAGGATAACCAAAACCAGATGCAGACTTTATTAGACAGATTATAATTAGACTTGCATGAGTGCACAAAAAGACACGCTTGTTTCAGCCCATGCTTTTTTTTCCTGGGCCTGTATGAAAGATGGTCACCGTCTCAAGCAAGAGTGGGAAGGAGGTCATGGCCAGCAGTGCTGCTTGCTCTACTAGAATCAGAGAATCATAGACTTGCCCAGGTTGGAAGGGACCTTTCATCGAGTCAACCCGTCAACCTAACACTGACAAAACCATCACTAAAAAATGTCTCTAAGCACTATGTCTACCTGTCTTTTAAATACCTCCAGGGCTGGTGACTCCACCACTTCCCTGGGCAGCCTGTCCAATGCTTAATAACCCTTTCAGTGTCAAAAGTTTTCCTAATATCCAATCTGAACCTCCCCTGGTGCAACTTGAGGCCATTTCTTCTTGTCCCATCACCAGTTCCTCGGGAGAAGAGACCGACCTCCCTGGCTACACGCTCCTTTCAGGGAGTTGTAGAGAGCAAGAAGGTCTCCTCTCAGCCTCCTTTTCTCTAGGAGAAATCATCTAATATATGAAGGGTGGGCTACAACTCTCTCTTAGGACCAGTTATCAGATTCAAACTGTCATATACTCTCATCGTCCCAAGTATGTGGAAGTTGTCAGTGTCACTTTGACTTTCCCAGTGAGTCAGAGCATATCTGACATCCCCCATTGATGACTGGAGCCTAAATTAGAGGACACTCTGTGTTAAAATCCCAATAAAATCCCGTGTAAGTCTTTCACCAGCTGTAGCACCATCACTTACGGAACAAGCTTTTAGTAAGGATTTTTATTTTCAGACTTATATTAATTCCCACTGAACAAGGACAACAGAAATCATTGCACTTCTAGAAAGAGCGCTGCTTATTACCACGTATCATGAAAATGAATCATCTGCAAGCTGCCTGGACTTACAGCTGTCTCGCTTAACTTATTGGATGGCGCGGTGCCTGCTCATGTGTTGTTTAGACGTAGTACAGGGAATAGGTGTCAGAAAAGATGATTTTTACCAGGATAATTTAAATAGAACAACAACTGTTAGCTTGTTAGTGGTAATTTCCCTTTTGGTGACTGAACGAGAGAACATTATTCCCCCATGAAGCTTTTCCAACCTGCTGGCACCTGCTCCCTGCTTCAGCATCGTGAAGTTTCCCTCAGTCGGGCTCCTGGATTGCTGCCTCTGAGCTGGGGCCCCTTCTTGCCAGGGATACCAGCACATCAAGAACATGTTTTCATCTTACTCAAAGTGTAATTTTTGCTTTGATATCAAAGACTAGGAAAGTACAGAAGAGGAAATATTTCCTAGCCAGTGGGTTTTTTTTCTTTCCTCCTCTGTCTCTTGCTGGAGCTAATTCTCAACAAAGTACTTCCTCTTTGTAGCTGGACAAACTGTTCTGAACTTCTCTTATTAAATCTCTTGGATCTTCTGTAAGAGCCTTCTGGAAGGGGATTTCTGAAAAAAAAAAAAGCTAAGCATACCCATTGCCTCTGTTTTTAAGCACTCTGGATTTTTATGAGAGATACACTGACTGTCTCCTCCTAAAGGGCTCAAATAATTGCAGGAATTTGAGTGTAATTAGCCCTCCCTGTCTATTTTACTTTTTTTTCTTTCTTTTCCCTTCCCAACTAAGTCAGAACTGTAAACACGAAAATAAACAATTCTTGCTCAGTTTCTCATCATAGTGTAACACCGTCCAAACCACTTCTCAACTCCCACTCAACGTTCAGAAAACACAGAGCATCTCACACAGAGCACCTGCCATCTTGCAGGGTAGTGCCATATGTGATTATCCAGAAGATTTATGTAGAGATATAACAGCAAACTTAAGACAGAGAAGAACATTTCCTCTACTGGGAGGAGTCTGGTTAGCCACCAAATGAAAAAACTGGGCAGGTATCTCCATGGTATCTCCATGTTCTCTTCCTTGTCTTGCCTCTTTTTTTTGATAATTAAAAAATAAATAAGATATAGCACACNTGATAATTAAAAAAAAAATAAGAAATAGCACAAAAAAAAAAAAAAAAAAAAAAAAGTAAGACTGGAATAGATACAGAAACACCAGAGCAGGATTATCAAATATTGCAGCTTGGTACTGATGCTGTTTGTTTTCAACTTCAAAATTCCATCACATGTCTTGAAAACGTCATTTATTTAGGCATTTTAAGCATGTTCTGATTTCAAAATCAAAATGTAGATTTTTATTTTGTGTATGTCAGAAAATATGTTAAAAATGCTTTTGGCGAATTAGTTTCCATTTCAATTAACTAATTTGTCCATAAAGTACTCAGGCATCTACATTTATGATCCAAGCTCCCCTAACAGAATTCTTCAAACTATTAAAGAAGATCCAGAGAGAGGGCAGTGTGCATTTGTTTCATAAACTGCAGGAGTAAATGTTCTAAACTATTTGTATTTTAAGAGCTGACTGTGCTCTATGACAGCTCCAGAATATATATGGAATGTCTCTATGAAATACAGGGAAATTCATGACTTTTTTCCTATGAATCATTCCATTCCTTGTCTTTATGTTTAAGAAAAAAATACTCTGCTACATTTTTTGAACAGTTGCTGCCATCAAAACTGATTTCTAAGGGGAATTCATTAAACTTTTTTCTCACATTTATTCTAAAGAAAGTTCAGGAAATAATGATGCTATACTTAGTGGGGATAATAAGAATGAATAGTACTATTCATAATAATCTTCATATCTATCGTGCATTAGCATATGAACAATAGACATCTAATATTTTCGGCTGCTTTCTTTATTCCCTCTCATTTTTTTGTGTATGCGACATGTCAGTGTTTTGAGTTTTTCACAGCTCAGCTGACTATGAGGACTGGCTAAATACTGGTATAACTAATCTGAATTATTTTAGTAGCTCTCTAAGTCAGCTGTGCCATACAACTGCCCAACTGGAGAATTCCTCAGAGTGCAATTGTATAACCTGTAGAAGACTAATTAATTCCAATAATTTAAAAATAAAAGATAGGTACAGCCTTTGCTGTAGTCCCAAAGTTGCAGTAATTTATCAGCTGGAACTAGTGTTAACAGGGACCTGAGTTAATTGATTGAAATGAACAAGACTTGACATGTGTCTTGAAATTTTGGGATAATTCTCCAGTGCTACTCATCTTGGTGACAGAGAATAACTTCCCTAGTGAGTCTGTGGCTGCTAATAACCACTGTTTAATTCAACTAAAGTTATTGTTAGTAGAATGTTGTTTCTAAATTTAAACAGCTTGAGCTGATGCCCCAAGCACAAAGGAAGACTTGCTCAAAAACCTGTGAGAAGTCACAGATGTGCAGTAGCATCGATCCCCTTGCTCAGGAAGAAGGAAATAATCCAAATGGGTCTTTGAGAGGATGGAAAAGTAATGTGGCTCCTGACGTGCAAACAGAATGATGCTTCTGGTTTTGATGACAACTTTAATCGTATTTGCATTAACACTGCTTTCACTCTGCTTGAGACTTCTCCAGACTCACCTCCCGTAAGCAGACAAGAGCACAGGGCTTGTAAGACAAATAGAGCTAATGAAATGGAAACCTGTAAACGACATCAGCACCAAAATTACATCGGTAGGCGGCAACAAGAACCCAGTCTTGCATATTACAGAGGAGGTGAGAAAGGCAGCCCACTTTCTTCAATCTCCTGCTTTCTCTTCCTGCTTGCAGGAAGCTCCCAAGTGGTTTTCTCACAAAAAGGCATCCATATTTCCAACCGGTTTCTATTTTCTCTGGTGAATGATGCAAGTAGGAGGAAAAAGTACATCATTGTCCTGCGTGGATTTTGATTTTTTTTCAGCAAAACCATTTTACCTCATAAAATGTAGCTTCTTTGTGTCTAAAACTTTTTGTGAAAATACACTGGTTTAAAACAAGAAGTCTCCCAGGATCGGCAGGAAGAAAGATAATTTTCAGAGGAGGTGAATTTCAGAGGAGGTGAATTATCATCCCAAGAGACCAGAGGTGAATTTCAAAGGGAGATTTACACATTTCAGTGCTCAGTGTTACAGCTGTTGGTGGCCTGGTGCCAGCAGCTTCAGGAGAGGCATTTGCACCATGGACTCAGGCATCTAAGTTTTCCATGTACTGAACACAGGTAGCTGGGGATGCTGAAGAGGTGAGAGACCGCATAGCTTAAGCCACTAAAGATGCTGGGGGAGGCATGTTTCTGAAGGCATACAATTCTTCAGAACCCAGGTGCCTAGCTGAAGTGTCTCACCTTTCTTCCCCTAATGTTAAAATGTTCAAAATGCTATTTTTCTTAACCAATTGCACCTCCATGAGGATTCAAGAAGAGTAGAAGTACTCGTCTTGCTTGCGTTAGACTTCACCTAACATTAAAAAAAATTCCAAACAGATGACTAGCCAGATCTACAGAAATACAAAGCCACATCTATGTGTTGGTTTGACCTGGGCTGGCCACCAGGTACCTATGAAGATCCTCTATCACTCCTCTTCCTCAACTGGACAGGGGGAGAGCAAATATGATGGCTGAGGGCACTTTCCCGTGGACCAGGATGGTAGAACACAGAGCACCACCTGGCCAAGCAGACACAACAACTGATGACATCTGTCCAAACATGAATGAACATTTCTCGTTCCGGAGGTGTCCATATCAATCAGACCCTGTGCCCTGAGATGGGGGGGAAAGAGAATGCGCGTTAGGAATTTATAGAACCATAGAATCATAGAATTTCCCACGTTGGAAGGGACCTTCCAGATCATCGAGTCCAACCATCAACCTAACACTGACAAAAACCATCACTGAACCATATCTCTAAGCGCTATGTCTACTGTCTTTCAAATACCACCACCTCTGTCTGCAGTTTCTACACCAGCAACTTGACATAAAAAATCCAGTAGTTTAATTGGTGAATAGCCCACCAGACACATTTACAAAAGGCACAGGAGGCACTTTTAAATTCTAGAATTCTTGAAAAACTTGTAATCCTTTTCATGTATCTTTTAGCCCATCTCTCTCTCCTTACTTGAATAAAAGAAGTGGGAGGATGCAAAAGAGAACAGCAAGGGCTGGAGAATCTTGTTATAAATATAGAGAGCATCATCCGTAGGTGGTAATATAAAAATTACAATAAATGTTCCTCTGTGTTACTGTATATAGATATGCCTGATTGGTCAAAGTCTGCCACTACAAACACCACGAATATAACCACATTGCCGAACGTCACTATCCTGCTTCCTCCGATAGTCTCATTAGTAAGTTTGCCTTTGAATTCTTCAGTCTTTCTGGGTGTTTCTGGCTGCCTCAAGAATTAATTTATCAATTGCTAGCATTTGCAATCACTTGCTCATTCCAGCTAGAATTGCACTGGAAAGTTGTTGTCAGAGTTACTTTAGCTGTGCTTTAGCTCTTCTCTCTGCATGTCAGTTGGACATCAGGCTGAATTGTGGGCTGTTGCTTGTTTTGAATGCAGGTGGTTTGGGTCTCATTCTTCTCCCTGGCTTTCCAGACCACTGTGAAATTTCCACATCCTGTGTCTAATTTTTGGGAGTTATTGTCCTACTTCTTCTCTTTTGCCTCACTGGCTCAGGGAACCTTCAGTGACATCCCATTTTCAGCAATAAATTAGTTAGAAATACAAAGTCAACCCTCCAAACAGTGTTTCACTAATACCTCAGGTAAGTATCAGAATAACTCTATTAAAGTGCTGAAGTATTCACCTACCAGTTCAAATAAAAGGAACTCTTACCCTTTTTCTATTACTTAAAAAATATCCAGGAGAATATAGGACTGTCTGGAAAGACATTTTTTGCAATGAAGTATTGATTTTGAGGAAGTTTTTGCAATAGGAAGGTTTATGAGATCCAGGGCACTCTGGTCACTTCTGATGGCAGATAGGAATAGAGATCTGAAATGAAAACCTGGTATTATTGATCTAAAAGAGATGGTTTTGATAGCATGCCATTTTTGAAACCAGAAAGAGATGGGTGTTGTTCCAATGTGAAATACAAACCAACTTCAAAACCTCAAGAGCTCATAAAATGGCCAGATTTTCTGTTGCTAATGAGTTATGTCTCAAGAGGGACTCATGCGGTTACAGAGATTAGACCGTTTTTTACTCATTTTTCTTAACAGAATATACTGTGTGAAGAGGGGAATCCCTGAATGGCAAGAAGCAATGGTGTCGTCTCTGTTACAGTGTTCACAGAGAGTGGCTGGTGGTGCATCGTCCTTGCTCTCAGGGCAATGGCACCCTCAAGGCAGTGGAAGATGACTCTGTCTCCTAAAAGCATCCTGAAGCTCACAGCTGGCTCTGAGCCCAGGTAAAACACACTGCTCCCCAGGAGAACAGGGGAGGTTTAGGATGGATATTGGGAAAAATTTTTACTAAAAGAGTTGTTAAGCGTTGGAATGGGCTGCCCAGGGAAATGGTTGAGGGACCATGCCTGGAGGTATTTAAAAGACAGATAGACATAGTACTTGGAGGTGTGGTTTAGTGATGGTTTTTGTCAGTGTTAGGTAGATCATTGGACTCGATGATCTGAAAGATCCCTTCCAACCTGGGCAATTCTATGATTCTATGAAAAAAAAAAAAAAAAACCAACCAAAAAAACCAACACCCCCCCCGCAAAAAAACCAAACCAAACCAAACCAAAAAAAAAACCAAAACCCAAAAAAACCTCCAAACAAAGCAAGAATGCAAAGGCAATCCCTCACCAGGTCCCACCAGCAGACTGATGCCCAGCCAGCCTGGGATCAATGGCTGCCTCCCCAGGCTGTCTTGCTGAGTATGATGCTCGATGGGATGGGACATGTCTTTGGAAGTTTGGGGTCAGCTATCCTGGCCGTGTCCCTTCCTGGCCACTTGTGCACCCCCAGCCCACAATATCTAAAATATCGGTCTGTTACCAACACTGCTTCGGTCACAAACCTAAACACAGCACTGTATGGGCTGCTATGAAGAAAATTAACTCCATCCCAGACCAGCACTGGGAATTTTCAGGGAGATGTTTATCAAGGATAATGAGCAGAAAAGAGTTGTTTAGGGCAAAACCTTAAAATGGGGTTAAAATAAAGTAGAAACATGATTTCACATATGGTTTGAGATTTGTGCTTCAGTGTGGTTTTTATTGCCTATGGCAATGGTGACTGCTTGGTTTGGTTCAGAATATCACAAAAGATTTTCTTAAAGCTTTTTACCTTTTTAAAGTTTGAATGAGATGAAATATAGCTTTTTTGACAGTTGGGAGCTGGGCTGGCAAGGACTAAAATTTACAAGCTTAATTTTGTGTTCAAAACATTTAGGGTTTTGTCATTACAAATAGTTATTTTGTTTCCCTTACTGACATGGGAAATTTTATCACCTTTTGTCCTGTTTCTTTTAAAAATGAAAATATTCTCACTAATGAAGATCTATTTGCTTTTATTTTTGCATATGCTTATTTCCAATTTTTCTTTATATATTTGAGATTAATATGATAAAACATTCAGGGAACTTATTTGTCTCACTTCAGGAGCTTTTCATTCTGTATTTTTCTCGAGGTTTATATCTTTCTCCTAAACACTGTAAGATATGTACATCTGGGCATGTATCATATTAATAAATGAACAAACTCTTTGCATCAGGTATTTAACATCACAACAACGTACTCACTTGTCTCTTGAAATTCACCAATAGCATCTCTGACACTGTTATTTAAAGTTTTCCTTTCCCAGTAAATGTTTAAGAAAGGCGCTGAAAAAAAAATATGACTTTTCTTACAGGAAGGAAAGGTGTTAATAAATTCCCACGCCCTGAAGAGGCATTGGGCCCCTTTATTTCAAGCCTGTGCAGGTGGAACCACTCTCAAAGTAAGGCTTTTATTCTTCATAGAGCATTGTAACAGGAGCTGCCCTTGGGGACCATTTGAAGGCAATGAAACCAAGTTAAGACTTGACAACATCTTTGCCAAGTACAAATGGGCACATCCCAGGGACAAGGGCAATTCTTTCTAAAGGAAAGGCTGTTCAGCCTATCTTTTAAAGCTCTCTCTTCTTCTAGTCTTCTGGCGATACTCTAAATCTTGCAAAGATTATTTTCCCCTAAGAGAAATAAACCTTCATGTTCCTCAGGGGTGGAGAAGTGGAGTTCAGGTGGGCCATGAGCAGAAGCTGGCGTTCTCCCTGACCGTGCTGTGCCTCAGCTGAGGGTTGCTGCACGCTCAGGGACTGTCAGTAGAGCTTCTCCCAGGAGCTCTAAACCGCTTAAGATCTCTTAAAATGCAGTTGCAGAGGCTATTTGCCTTCTGTTACGGTGGGCAAGCTGAAACAAAACACATGGCCTCTGGTGAAGACAGAGCTGAGCTGGCTCTTAGCTTCAAATCCCAACAATTCTGTATGACAGGTTTAGTCAAACAGAAACACCACTCAAGAGAGATTGTAAAAATTATACCTCTTTGAAAAAAATTTGGATGCTTCCAAAGACTTAAATGTAGCATGAGGCTTTGCCTGGGTAACCCTCTGTTTTATCCAGGCCCTGAAATCTCATCACACGTACCTTCATTGTCTTACCAGGATGTAGCTTTGTAGAAGTTGCTTGGGGAAAATCCAACTTCTTATCAAATCTGTAAGGCTCCATAGACTATTTTCCTATTAATTTCTTTTTTTCCATTGACTTCAGCAGAGAAGGTATTTTGCCTCTCTTCCTATATGGAGAAAATATAATGTACTTTGCAAATGAAATATCAACTGTCTTACTTTGACCAAGTATTAATAACATATATTTATGTTGTTACTTGAGATCTAAGAAACTTTTTATTATTTGTCATAGAGTCCAATGGAAAAATTCTGATGACTAAACTACTTCTAGTCATCAGAAATAACAGACTTAGCTGTGAAAAGGATGTATCCTTTTAAAAATCTGATGGTATGTTAGCATAGAAACAGACTGTAACATTTTGAAGCACACTGAGGACATTGTAATGAGAGAGAATTTTTTCATGAATTAAAGCAAAGCCAAGATACTATTCGTAGCATCTACATGATGGACAAAGCATGTTTACTTATTATGTAAATTCTTCAAATTTAAGGTATTTCTTCAAAACGGCTGTTACATCCCCGTGTCCAGCCACTAAGGGAAGTTTAGTGAAGGGCATAGGAACAAATCCATGAGAACACGATGGGTTTAACACACTGTTAGGAGAACTAAAAGAGAACCCCCTCTTTATATGTGATGTAAAAAGGGTTCAAAATTACTAGATTCTCTGTAAGTGCTGCTTTTCATACAAAGGCACACAGTTTATTAGAATTGCAAGCCTGGTGCTGGTGGATTTGCTAAATTAGTTAACCCTCCCCTAAGACAATTGACTCTATTTTTGCTGTTTCCTATGAATGGGCTATATTAGTGAAATACTAATCATTATTGTTAACTTCATTATTATATGATGAATTTATGAACAATTAACTTTTTTCTTCCTTTTTTTTTTCTTTTTTTTTTTTTACCGTTTTCTTTTATTCCTGGTAAAAGCCTTCCAGGACTTTCCTACTCAGAGAATCTGAGAATTGCAAATGTCTCCGTGAGCACAAATCTTTCTATATACCCCCTAATACAAATTCATTTTCGTTCAATTTTATTCTGATGCTTCTGTGACCACACTGTTCTGGCACTGTATGATGTCACCAAGTTAGCAGTGAGACCTGCAACATCAATGAAAGGGGGTAAACAAAAAAATAATCCTGTTCCTATTGAGAAAAAACTTTCATCTGCAGAACATCAGATCCCTGAAGATGGTGTGAATATATGTGAGTTGGTCTGGAACGGTGGTTTTGCATAGACAATACAATAACCACACCAGCTTGTCACGTTCCATTTATTATTCCCAGGATTCCCTATTTAGATTGTGGCAGTGCTCAGTCTGCAGAGGCATTCTGCAAACACAGGACAGAGTAAAACCATAACAGACTTCTAAGAAAGTGAGGGAAAAAATTCAGTTGTCTTATAAACACAGGTGACATATAGCAAATATAAGCCTGGAAAAATATTAATTTTCTTAGGAAATAAAGCACCACTCCAATTAAGAAATATGATTTTTACCCCAAGTATCCCAGTTTCCAGAACTGACAAAGTCCATCAGTTATCAGGTATCTAAACTCACTCCCCAACCTTGTTTTTATTGGCA
Organism: Arenaria interpres; assembly: GCA_013399435.1. NCBI lineage: Eukaryota > Metazoa > Chordata > Aves > Charadriiformes > Scolopacidae > Arenaria > Arenaria interpres. The sequence goes on from VXAK01002342.1 coordinate 304,855, forward strand.
GCACAGAAGGGATCTCAACAAATGGAGCTTGGGTGACAATATCAGGAAAGGGATTTTTCTTTTTTTTTTAAAGTCACTCTTTTGATGGTTTTCTATATTAAAAGGACTACCAACTTTTTCTGCTTCTTCTTAAAGACCTTGCAGATTTGGGAATGAAATGTTACATTTATGAGATCTGGAATAATTTTCTGTTCAAATTGGAAACTGGAACAGTCTCAAGATGGTTTTTTGCCACACTCGGGTGGCCCAGGTAGAGCATGGATGTTCACTCTGGTTGCCATTTAAATTGTATCTGTCACCATCTATTAGCACTGGCGTATACATAGGAATGCAGAGAACTAACTCATGGAAAAGTAGTTACATCTGAATCAAAGTACCTAAAACAAAAGAAGTAAAACATAGTTCTAACCCCAAAATTAGTCACTGAAGTTATTTCTAATCTAACGGGTACTGACAGTGCTCAGTACTTATTTCAGCTGAATTTGATTTTCCTCTTTGAATTGCTCCACTGAGTTTATAGATTGACTTTCGACCAAAACCTGACACTGTGTCCACACATCTTATCTTATAGATTTTCCTTTCAAATCGTTGTCTCTGGGCAGATTTAGTTGTTGATTGTTTGATGGACAAGCTTTGCTTCTGATTTTTTTTTAAGTCATTTTCATTTCCTTTATAACATTTTGAAATGTCATCTGATGTATTTACTCTGATAAAAAAGAAGAAATTAGTTGTCAACCAAGACTGATTTAAACAAAAAGGGAAAGGAAAATAAGCATTTAGCTAGTACACCTAGCTAAACTAAATTGCTTTATCATGTTGATTAGCTTCTTTGGAATTCACAGAGAAAAGAAATTAAGAAATTTCATGGTTTATGTTTGCAATGACAGCTTCGTTTTGAAAAATAGAAAAGACCAATTTTGTGGCTCTCTTAGTCATGCCTTCAAAGTGAGCAGACCACTTTTTTAGTAAAAAAAAGTTATGGTTATATTCTGACGCTGCTGGGCACCAAGCTCTGCTCTGGGAATGCAACGTCGGACCGGACCTTCCTGCCAATAAATCGAACCTTGTACTGGAAATTGGGTAGTTATAACTGTGATTGCCTTGTTACCGTATGTAAGTGTTAGCTTTATATCTGCAAATATATATGAGGTATATCTGCTCACTCTGCAGGTTCAGTAAGACCGGAGTGGAAAGTCTCAGCAAGACTGTCCAAATACTGAACCTGGAAGATTTTCCTCCTCTGCTTATAGCTCTGGCAAGCAAAGTACCTACAGCAAAATCACATCCCAGACTCCTGTTGTCGCATAAAGGGGCCGAGTTCAGATAAGAGTAAGGGAATAACAGATAAGAAAAAAGGATAAGAATTCTACAGGTTTTAATTTCCTTTCAACTTCTTTTTTTTTTCTTGTCCAAACTGTTGCTAAATTTAATATTCATTAAAATCCAACCCAGAGAAGGACACTGGTAGATTTTTCCTACATGGTGTTGCTTGAGCCTTCAAACATCACTTTGGACCAAGCGCTCTAGTAAAGAAGTATAATTTATATTCTTAGGTGAAGGATCAAGAATGCTTGTACTGAAGATAGTTCAGATCTTGATCTGTGCACCTCTAGTTGCCAGTGTTCAGGGGAATTCAGGTACATAGGTGGGTTATTATGATGCTTGGGTAAATGGGGGGGGGGGCTTAAGGGAGAAGAGTAGGAGAGCTTGGATTATAAAACCAAGGAAAAGAAAGACTGAAAGGATATGCTTTCCATCTGTAAACACACTGAGGAGGACAGAGAGACACCAGGGAAGGAAAAGAGCTACTTATCTTAAGGACAATTTGGCACTGGTACGTATATAAATATATACTTGTATAAATAAGCCATGAATAAATCTAGGTGGGAAAATTGACTCACGTGCCTAATTATCAGAGAATTGTGATGCAGGAATAACCTTTCACTTGGAGAAGCTGGACAAAAAGCCTAACCAGATTTAGAGTGGAGTTTCATCAGTTTATGAAAGGGATTCTGCAATGTGGATTGCCTGCAGAGCTGGCTTTAGCCACTGGCAAGAGCAGACTGTTACTCAGCTTATCAGAATTATTGACAGGGCACAGGGAGAAGAAAATTCAGCTCCAGAGCTTATGGGGTACTAAACCCCTAATGCATCCTGGTTTTTTTTTGTTTATGTTTTTGTTTTTGTTTTTGTTTTTTCTTTCTGACAAGCAGAAGCAAAGCACTATTGCCTTAAATACCTGTTACTGGTTTGGGTCTCAGAGACATCTGGCAAGGCCTCCAGGGTGGAGCAGTGTCACATCCCAGCATCTCCAACGTACACCCCAGCCTCCTCTTCCCTAGCTGCCAGGATTTCGGCAAACAACTCAAAAGTACATCTTGCCTTGGGCCTCCCTCTCTGTCGTCTTCAAGTTTAAGGGCATCCTCTTCACTTCTTCAGCAAAACCAGGCCATCAGCCAGAGCACCACAACCACAGGATGCAATGAGAGCAAACTTGAGCTGTAGCTACCAGTCTGAATGCCCACACAGAGACAGTCTCATCATGAAACAAGATCAGATTAATTTGGCAAAGTAGGAGACTGCTGACAAAGATTGAGGATATTCCTGTCCCCACCCCAAATCATCCATATTTTCCTTTACTCCAATCTAGTCTCGTGCCAAGTAGCAACTCAGATGTCACCACAAGGAGTTTGCCACCATCATGACTTGATAAGATGTCTTTCCAGTACTTGGAAAGATACTAGAGAATAATATTTTTCCCAAAATACTTGGGAAAAAACTGTGAGTTTCTCTCCTCAGAGACCTATTTTGCATTATGTTTGTTGAGTATTATTTTGTATTCCAGTATGGTAGTATTTGAAATGTAAGTAAAGTGTGAGTAGAAAAGGGAGCTCTTTGAGGGGCATTTCTTTTGGTAGGAGAACCAGCTTTTACAAAGCCTCGATCCTTGGTCACTGCGCCTTGGTCACACACTGTTGGAGTTTATGCTGGTCTAGATGTTGGGGGTCAAATCAGGGGCTGAGCAGGGTTAGAAAGAACATGGGAAAATAGGAATGGGTTTGCTGAACCGTTTCACCATCTGGCCGCTCAAAAAAAGCTGGAGTAGGAATAAGTGAAGAAAGGGGATGGAACAATAGCTGCTTAATTGAGACTGCTGCTTGCAGAAATACTTGTTAAGCTACAGTTTGAGGTGTAGTTGAACTGTTTGGAAGGAAAATTGTCTGGGGGCTGAGAGAGCAGTAGAGCGGGACAGTCCTTATTTATGGGGAAAAGGGTGTGACAGAGGCTAGCTAAGGCCTACTTTGGCAGCCAATGAAGCAAAATGGTACTCTAAAGAAGGAGTGAAGGAGATGCTAATGAGATATTAAATCATTGCCAGAAAATAGGATACACCCATGTACACAATATTTATGGTACAGATAAATTATATATCCTTTAAGAAAACATGATGAAAAAGCAGCAATTGAAAGAGATGCCTTGAGGATTCCAGACACAGATAGCCTCAGTAGAAGTTGGGTAGTATCTTGTGTGTGGATTATTAGCATCAGTGCACTTCACACGGAAGTACAGTTACTTTTTAATCATATAACGAATGTCTCCGGGATTCAATTTTAGCTATTTCTTCATCTGCTTGAGAACTATTTGCGAAGTACAGGCTGGTATTTTGTGCAGAGGCTGAAGATGACAGGAATTTCAGTATTGGGCTTGGTATGAGCAAGAGACAAGATCTCTTTAAAACACTTACTCAAGAAGGCAGGGAACAGTTATCATATTCACTGTCCCTTAAAAAGAACAATTCTGTGAATAATACTTGAAATCATCCTTTATAAAACAGTCACTTCTTTTGGGTAAACAGTTCTGGGAGTCTAACTGCCTGTAATTCACCAGGAGATACATAATTATAACTATACATCCCACGATGACTTTGTGTGTGGTAAATGTCACGCAGGAAATGAACAAAGAAATAGAATTATATTAGAAATGAAGTGTAACTACAGCATCTTAAAATCACTTTCTGAAATTATGACTCCCCGGTCTGTACATTACAGGAGTTTGACAGTCCAGGTTATAACTTTTTGAAAAATGATTTCTAAGTCACTGTTTTATGTAAATTACATCCTCTTCTAGTCTCAGTAGCTTTGGCACATTTTATCACCCTGAGTAGGTTGGAGCTTGTTGGTTTTCTTTGCTTAAACTAGAGGCTGGTGGTTCTGATAAGTGCTGCAGTAGTACATTGGGCATTTTCTTTCCTCCTCATTTTAAAACGGCTTTTCATAACGAACACAGAAGTGAGGTAGGTCTCTTGTAACTACACAAGGACTCCTCAGGACCAGTAAATCTTATTAAATAGCTTCTGAAAATCTGGTACATTCTCAATAATACAGAAACAGCAGGCACCATCACCCTATCTATGGGCCTAATGATTTAGAGTATTTAGAGGAATTAACTAGTTTGGTGCACTGAGGTTCAATCATACCACCAGTTCTGGCTATAAGCAGTGGAGAATACTTTACATGTACACAATTTAAGGCAATAAGCACTTCAGACAGTGAAAACTTTAAGGTCCCAAAGGGTAGTCCCTTCACAAACAGTGCTGGGCTTGTGAGGTATTTGTTTGGAAGTGATTTGTAGTCCACTGCTAATAGGGAGAGCCTTAAAAATCACAAGTTATGAGTTAACATGAAGCAGTTAACCTTATTTAAGAGCTGTGTGATTAATTTTCAAGTCCTTCTCAACCAGCCTTCCCAGACAGAAGCAGGTTTGGAGCTCTACTGCAGTAGATACTGCAGACCTAAAGACTCTTAGTAGAGATGTAATAGGGTGAGGGAAGTGCTGTGTTGAGGATGGAAGATAATTTACATACCCCCTTTAGGGACTGGAAGGGGCTCCAAGGTCTCCCTGGAGCCTTCTCTTCTCCAGACTGAACACCCTCAACTGCCTGAAAACATGGTGAGATCTCCAGTAGTAAATACGGCAGGCCAAGGGCTGTCCCTGAGGCCACCTGGCACAGCAGGTCCACAAGACTGAATTCTCTTACATCCCAAAGCAAAGCGGCAGCATCCCTACCACCTCCAGGACATGGTCCCTGGCTCATGCTAAACTCAAAATTGCTCCGGACAGGAATGCTAGATGGCCTGGAGCAAAACCATGGAACATGCTAACAAATTCACAGTATGAATAGTTGTATGGCAATGCCCAGACAGATCCAGATTCGTACAGACTTAACCAAAGGCTACAGTGGAGTAGATGCCTGGAAACAGCAGAATTATTGACAGCAAAGAGGGCAGCTAAGGCAGAGGATATATTCAGGTTTGGGCTGGATAAATCACTTCTCCACTGAGGTTCAGTGGATAAGGAATAGGCTTAAGATTTGAAAAATAGGGTTCAAACCTTAGACGGCTGTTAAGGAAACCTTCGACAAGTAGGTGAACTCCAAATGTTCAGACATATTCTCCTTCTTAGTGGGAATGATGGATTTCATGAAGCATTAATGACATTTAAAGTGTCAGATGACTGCTGCGTCTTCTTTCTCAGCTTCTGCTGGGTTACATGGTGATAATTGGCAAATACCTTCTAAAAGTAAGGTGATATACAGATACATGTGAATCACCAACCCACGTACAATCTATCAACAGGATAGTGCTGTGTTGGATCATTTTTCAAAACCTACTGTACTTCACAGATATCAAATGATTATGACAGCTTAAGGGTAAAAAAATGTTTGATTGAGGTTGTGGCCAGTTTCAAATGTATCTTTTGCTCCAAAGATTGTATTTTCAAGTTTAATTTTAGGCCCTTGCTATAATATTACTGTATATTACTATAAATTACTATTAAGTCTGTGGAAAGACCAGTCTATTAATGGTATCTTGACATCTTCACTCCAAATAACATTTACAGGGTTTAGTGGGACTGAGTCAGAGGAGATGTTGCATTAAAATGACCAGCTCATATGATGTTACTCAGGAATTTGAACAGCCTTTGTAACAAATAATGCATATTCTGCATGGAATACTTGAGAGCAAACCCAAGAAATGGTAAACAAGTTATTGTTACAGTAGCCAATCTTAAATTGTATTTACAGTCCTACAGATCCTACTGAACTTCATTACAATGTTGTTACAGGGGCAAAGTTCAAAAGCAGACATTTCAGGAAAGCCAAAAGCCCTCTGTTGCCACAGAAATGAAGATTCATAAGAAATGAATCTACAGTGCTGAAACTGTTTCTTTTATTTAAAAAAAAAAAGAGAGAGAGAGGTCAGAGTACTTGAAGAGTTTATATGTTTATCTAAGACTCTTTATGTTTAAATGTTTGCTGCTGATCAAAATTAAATCTCAGAGTGGCATGAGCTTCTGTAACAGACCAAATCTTGAAGTTGTCATGACAGTGAAGTGGGTGCTTGTGCATTATGCTAGAATGAAACCCAGACTGACCTGTTTGACTACCTAAATAAAAGAAATATCTCGAAGATGGTCATTCTCTCTGCAGCGCAGCAGAGAGAAATTCCCCTTCTATTGCTTTCATTGAATTACTGCCTTGTTAGACAAGTTCAGCTGTCCTCTGGTGCTGAGTGTCTTATAGGGCTTTGATTTGCATCTCCTAAGAATGGAGATCATAAATTAATTTCATATAGCTTCCAAAAAAGAGCCTGTTCTGTTATCTACAACAACTCTGAATGTGATTGATGGATAAACATAAATCTTCCAGTACATTCACCTCCTCATGAGCACGTGTTATGAGTTGTTTATTGAACAAAGTTCTTTGTGTTGCTGTGCTTCAGCTATTGAGAAGGACAACACTACTCAAAACAGCATAGCATCTGTTGGGTTGTGTAAAACCCTACATGCTTTTATTTTTGTCATAGAGCTGTCTACATAAATGTTGATTTTATTTGCATACAAAAACATGACAAGAGTTGTTTCGTGAAGTGGTGATGTTGTTAATGTTGATTTGTATCCTTCTGCCTGTGTGAACTGTGTGTGTGTGAACAGGTTACTGAAAACATGCTAAATTAAGAGATAGCTATGTTAAATATATATAAATCACAAAAACTTACAGCTGTGCCAGGTCTGATAGGGCAAAGCACTATTTTCTGTTTTGCCTAAGATGGAACCTGGAATTTTTTTTGGTACCTTTAGTACAGAAGCATCCAGCAACATTGCATTCGGAGGAATCCAAAGAGTGCCGAGACCTCCACCTCCACAAACTGAGACCAAATTCTTGGGCGATAACGTCAGTAGCCGACACGAATGCAGTGAGTAGCCACAGCACACCCGAAAATTGGCTGCACCACAAGCCATTTATCACTAATCAGCTCCTTCAAATGCCTTAAGTGTGGCAAGACACAGTCTACTTCTAGAACATTGGGTTTCTTTCTGCTTACTATATTTTTAATGCAGCTGCTAGTATCTAGTGAATAAAATGCGTGCTGAATCTTCTGAGGCTACTTTAGCAATATTTATATTTCAAAATTTTCTCTGAAATAAATAATTCAATCCAGGATGCTGGGGTTTGGGTTGTTTCCAGTAGATAGTTTGGAAAGCTACAGTAAGATTTGTAGGCAACAATTTCAAGCTATGAAAAATCACTAGTTTATAAAAGACTATATTTACATTTTCCCAGGTATAAATATTAAATTATTATCGACATCACAGAATTACAGATTTTTTTTAAAATGTATTACTTTAAAATCAGTACTGTCAAAGAACGCAGAGCACTCTATTTACTTTCCAAAACACTTATTTACTTTCCAAAACACTAAAGAATTTGGAAAACCATCAGTGGAACACATAGTGGAAGTTCTTCTGTGTGCACATCTTTATTCCTTTAGGAATTAAAAGAATTCCCAAATTTACCTTTAAGAGAAAGTAATTAGAAGCAGTTTCTCATGAACAATATTCAAAATATTCAGTCTCTGTGTGATTTTGTGCTGTTGGATCCCTTCACTCCCTTGGTGTCACTGGAATGACTCCCAGATCACATCAGATTACGCCAGTAAATGAAATCAAAAGGTTGCTCAGCTTCTGCTCACAGTGGCCGTGTTGTGAATCTAGGCTTGATCCACTATAACACTCTTCTGATTTAAAAGAGTGTTCTGGTCATTATTGTGCCTTTTTCATGCACGTACCTATGAGTACCTACCATCTAACACTCAGTGCTGTAGCTGATTTTCTATCCATTTTTTATTCCTGTTACTTTTCCACTATTATTCTTATACCAGTTGCAGACCAGTAACCTCTAAGTATTGTTGTCATCTCATTCATGAGCTCTTTGAATCTTTGAGATTTACTTGATGTTCTGTGATTTTTTTATAAATTAACACCAGAGACCTTTTCAGGTTACTGGATGGTCCAAGACTTTCAGGGATCTGGGGCCAGTCTTATAATGTTTGTCTCCAGAAGGATGTTTTGCGTTGTTCTTGCCAGAAAATTTTCCAACATTCTCAGGTGGAGGGGATTTTAATACAGGGCTTTTGGTCACCAGTGACAATCTGAACTAAAGGCATCAAAACTAGGCACAAGGATTGAACCTGTGCATGGAGCTGGTTGTAACAGGTTCTGCTTCAGGTGCTGCAGGTTGGAGACTGTCCAGGAAGTCCAGGACCGAATGGCAGTCCTACCAGGTATTCTTGCTCTTCTGTGTGTCTCTTAGAGTTAGATGCCTGTTGTTCTCTAGGAGTCTCAGTCTGTCTTCTGGCCCTGGGCTGTCTGAACACCAGTTGCACAGAGAATAAGCAAGAAGAAGCAGCAGTATAAATATAATTTCAAAGTTATGACTTAATAGACCTAGTAAAGACCTGATGGGATGATTCATCTACCAGGAACATGAATATAAACAGCATAACTTGTTCAGGACAGGTAGACACAGAAAAGAATGTTGGTGTTACTTTATGTTTTACCTTCCATGCAGATGTCACTTGCTCTGGGGTTAAGAATAAAGAGGGACATAGGCTGCCACATAGTTCCTAAGTAACATTTAAAGGAGAAAAAGTGCTGATGTCCTGATGTGAGTCAACGGTGGGCCACCAATCAAGGGAAACACACAATGAGTCTTTTGTGAGCAGAATTATCCAAACCACAATACTAGGGGGCATCAGCATACTTTGATTATACAAATTTCCACTTTGGGGAAGAGATACAGCTGCCCTCAGGCAGTCTGGTTAATTTTTGAAAAATTTTAGTGGAATTTTCCCGTTACACAAGTTGGAGAGAGCAAAAAAGAGATGACATTTTCCAGACTTGATCCTCATAATTTGGTTGAGCCTAAAGGAAAAAGTAATAGTGAAAAACAACTCAAGCACCTCATGAGCGATCGTAAAGCAGCAGAATTCATGACAAACAAGAAGAGCCGCAATGTGCTTCAGCAGAACAGGTTATAGAAATTCAGAGAACTAGTAAAAGTGAGATCCTGTGGGAGACAATTCTGAGAGAGAGTTAAGCACAGTAGGCAGTTCTTTAAAGGAACTGTGTTAAATGCAATTTATGCAAAACTATGCAAAAAGAAACTATGCAAAATTGCAAGTTATGACAGTGCGGAGGAAGGACAGGCGCTATGGATCCCTCACTAAGGAGAAGACTTTTAAGGACGACAAATGGATGAACATTTGAGGCCAAAGAGAAAGTCAGAAGCAGAGAGTGAAGCCGTGGGATGCAGAGGTGGCATTTCCTTCTCAGCGCACTAACAGAGAGAGGAAGTGAAGGAAAGTCTTGGTCCACTTCTCTGCAGAATGAAGGCTATTGGCAAACAATGCCTGGAAACCTGGTAGATTTAGTTCATTCTTTGTTTCACTCAAAAGGTCAGTTGTGAGCAGATGGTATTGCGAAGCTGGCACCATGACAAAAAAAGGGCAAGAACTTGAAACAGGAAAGAAAACGCCCAAAGTTATGCAAGTAATGAGATATTTTCTCATCAGCTAGTCCAAAATGACATTCCAGAAGTCTAAAAAATGGTAGAAAGAGTTCCATCTTTTAAATGAAATAGAAGAGAGAGGTTAAAATTATAAGACAGACAGTTAATTTCAATTCTCATAGAAATAGCGGAAAAAATAATTGACATGCTGGTTTCGAACAATTAGAAGACAGTACATAAAGAGAAAGGAGTGGTCAGTAAAAATCATGTAAAGCCAAAATAATTCCATTCTGTCATGGGGTAACAATTCATGTGGCTACAGAAAACCAGTTCATGTCACATCTTTATTTTAGTGAGTCGCCGGACAGGGTGTCCTAGAACACTCTCAGAAGTAAGCTAAGAACATATGGACTAGATGAAAATGCTGCAAGGGAAAGAAATCAAACTACGGCAATACATCAAGTGGTTTTTTTTTTTTGGGAATCCGTCCTTGTTCCAGAATTAGTTGATATTTTCTTCAATGGCTTAGCTGATGGAAAAGTGAGGGTGCTTATTACATTTGCAAATGATACCTGGCTCAGAGGAAAGGCAGGTAGAGGATTAAAACTCAAAATACTCGTGATAATTTAGAAAAAAGGTGTGAGAAAACCAGGATGTAATTCAATAACAAAGTGTACACTCTGTACTTAGACAAGAACCACCTACCCAAGCCCAGGCACAAGACCACCCATGTAGCTGTTGATATTTTTCAGAAAAGGAGTCAGGAGTTTATAGAAGATCATGAGATGAATGAGAGCTGATAAGGTCATGCAGCTGTGAAAAAGCTCTTGACATCCTGCATTGTGGTGATAATCCTAGAGGAAAGGAAATGAATTTCCATTCCCTTGCGCTCCCTGCCTGCCCTGGTACGACCCATCCTCCCGCTGCCCCTTCCAGTTCAGTATTGGGCATTGGTGAGCCCGTTACACCTCAGGCTGTAGGTATCATAGAATCATAGAACAGTTTGGGTTGGAAGGGACTTTAAAGATCATCCAGTTCCCACCCCCTGCCCTGGGAAGGGACACCTCCCACCAGACCAGGTTGCTCAAAGCCCCATCCAGCCTGGCCTTGAACCCCTCCAGGGATGGGACTCATCAAGAGTCCCTCCCCATCTCTACTGGAGCCCCTTTCGGGACTGGAAGAGGCTCTAAGGTCTCCCTGGAGCCTTCTTTTCTCCAAGCTGAACCCCCCCCAGCTCTCTCAGCCTGATCCTCATAAGCAACCTTTACATTCAGCTCCTTTCACTTCTGATCTACTAAAGCCCTGATTTATTTTTTTTACTTTAAAGCTGTTAACTCAACGGGAAATACGCCATCCTGTAACTGTCCTACTGAGTAGCAACACCTCTAGTGTGTGTGACAAAATGTCTGTGTGACAAAGAGGGCTTTGGAACTGGATTCAGATTTGCTGAAAACTACACAGCAATTTGTAAAAAATGTATAATTTCACTCTTAGAACTTCTTAAACATTTCATAGGGAGTTTGCTCTTTTTCTGTTTGAGGCCTGTTCTTGAGCACCTGATTACTCTCACCCCTCCCAGCTATATTAATTGTCCAGAACTACCCAGTTCCTGGCTCAAAGACTATTCCCAGGTATTTCAGTCCCCAAAAAGCCACCATGGATGACTGTTATTTCCAGGGAGAGGGTGGAAGAAGTGATAATACAAGAGCATTACAGAGGAATTCAATAACAGATAGCTGAGCTGTCACCAGGGCAGAATGATCCACACTCCAGCAAAGTCTTTCCCCAGGTAGATACATTTAAAAAAATATGAGAGATTTTGAAATATTCTGCCGCTGTCATTTCCTATCTATATCACAGTAACAGAAGTGAGATAAGCTTTCACAGAACTGCGGAGAGCTGGAGGTTTACACACCACACCAGACTGGCACATGTTCTGCTTGTGGAATACAATATGCAGCAAACGTTTTCAGGAAAAATTTAAAGGTATTTATGAATGACATTGGAATTACGTTGGCTTTCCTTTCCTTCTCTCAAAAAGGTGCTTTAGTTGCAGCACAGCCAAACAAGTCGGTCTCTGAAGGGGAAATACGAAAACGTTGTAATGATGGAAAGCACTTCTGATACGTAACCAAGTCACTGTATAATGCATTACCTTATCCATCCCCAACCCCAAAAAGTCAGCACCAAGGCCTACTACAGAAATGGACCTAGCTTCTAACACTGAGGAAACCAAGGCCTTACAAATGGATTTTGCATGAATAAATCACATTAAATCCCCCATTTCAAGTCCTCAAGCTGATGTCATGTCTTTGGGAAAAAATGTATATTTGATAAGAAAATGAGAAATACATTTTCTGGCAAACTACTCTTCTACATTTGTCTTCTTATTACCATTTTAAATCTGCAAGCGTTTGGAAGCTGCTTAAGAGGTTGGGATGTTAAATTAATCAGAGATAGCGGATTAGTGGGCAGATGAGATCAAGCGCTACCATGAATCGTTGTCATGCGACCCCGAAAGTTAAGGTAATGTCAAATTGTGTAGTCAGTATATCTAAAAGACATTTATAAACTGGTATTTTTAAATGAATGATGATTTAATACCATTTTCTTCTTGTTTTTGATCTTCTGCTTGTAGAAGGGGAATCAGAGGCATACAGCAACTGTGTGAAAGTCTCTGAGGAACGCTCTCAATTTGTCACGACTGTGAAAATCTGAAAATCTACTCGGAATGAACCTGTGGCCTAAGGGTAACAAAAAGATTTGGGGAACAGGCTTGAATCTTCCTTCTGCATTTTTCCCCCAGTGTGTTTCTGTGTGTATCTCCAACAAGGAGGTTAATTAATAATGGGATGTGGTGTATGGAACTGAACAACCTCGCTTCAAGAATACTACACGGATATATTTTTTACATTTTTGAGACAGGTTGCCAATAGCCAAGACCAATAAAGAGTAATATGTTGTTATTCCAGTGATGATGAAAGTTATAATATTTCATTTGTCAAGGGAGGTCTGCCTATTTTTGTCTTTTAGATAAAGATGAATAAGAACTTGAGTTACGCATTTTTTTAAATAGAGAAACAAAATTGTTTTGTTCTCTGGTTAAGGAGGGCAGATGGAGTGTAAAACAGGGCAGCTGAAGGAGGCTTGGACACAAAGTCAGATTCCAACCTGTAAGCAAGAGCCATGTGATATAAATAAATCATAGCTGTGTGGCACATTTGAGCCAGATATTCGATATAAAGTAGCAATTAAATGGCTGGAAAGCAGCTGCTTGCCTGTCTATAAGACATCTGGCTTTTTCCTTGGCTCAGGAAGAACTTGCTGCTATAGCCAACTGTTGTGTTTCAGGGACCTGTTTTATTTTCCAGGACAAAATGTAAGTGCAATGTGACCCAGAGCAATTTCCCCTTTTAAATTGCTTAAAATTTTGGGGTTTGTTGTTTGGTTTTTTTTTTTGGAGTTCTTTGTTTTTTTAAATCTCTACTGCAGAAACCTCTGCTTCTTCTGCCACCCTTTTCTGCTGCCCTTCCCATCCGGAGGCTGTAGCTGCCAAGGGGTGCATGGCACTGCCTGTCAGTGCCGTCTCCTGGTGCCCTCTCCCAGTCTCAAGCCACGGGGCACCAGGTTTCTTTATATCTTTGCTGATTTCTTACCCCCCTGAGGAATGCTGAAGTGTCGAGAAAGGCAGCGTGGAGGCATTCATTTGTCTGAGAGACACACACAGTACAACAAAGCTATAACTCACAAGCTGAAATCCTTCTTTCCTTTTTAAGAAATATAGGAAACACGATTTCCTTTTTAATATGAGATGAATGGAATTCACTTCTGTCTTTCTGGAAACCACTGAGCTAGCTGAAAAGCCAAAGAGCCTTCCACTTCTATTTTCTGTTTTCCTTTTCTTGTTTTCAAATGTTTCATGACGCACCCACTGACATAAAATGAAGCTGAACCTAAAGATCACTCTTCGCTGCTTGTTTATTCTGAGCTGGTTAGTATATACAGGTTAACTTTTCTGGTGAGACGAAATACCTATATATTTTTATTGTGAATTTTTAGGAGCTAGCTGTGGTATATTCTGGCATTCTGTTTATCCATCAAACTAGGTTTTTCGTGTGGTTGGGTTTTTTTTATTTCTTTCTTTCAGAACAAATTATGGAAAAAACATTGTTATATATAGTTGTGATAACACAGAATTTTCGGGTGGAGTGAACAACAGTGCTGTTGACCAGCAAATAAATATATGTGCATGGGCATGTACACGTGTATGCGCATCCAAAATAGCACTTGGAGAAGTGGAAACTCAATCAGTGTCATCTACTGATGATTTTTTAACCTAAGACAAGATCCTTAACATGACCTTTTTATCCTTGCCGCCCACTGCTGGGTTATGAGGTTTGATTTAACTGCAACACTGATAAGCAGACAATGCAATTGTGGAGAAATACCCTGGGGATGTATCACAGGACAGACACCAAACTCACTTCTAGCAAGGCTAAAGTGAAGACAACCACGGACCCCAGAAAATTCACCCCTAAGTTACCATTTTAAATTTTCTGTTAAGTTATAGTAGCAGAAGAATTCACAGACTGAAATAACAGATTATATAAGGAGTTATTCAACTATGTTATATTAGTCTTTAAGAGTTCCTTCAGAGTGAGAGAGAAGCTGTAGCTACAGCAGGAAAAAAAAGTTTCTCCTTTCACAGCATTTAGGCTGAAGCACATTTACTTTGGAAACTCTCTCCTCGGTTGTGGTGCAACGGGAGGCGTTTTCACAGTGGGCAATTAATTTTAATCAAAGCCATCATCCATTTTAGCTAAGAAATATGTATGTTCGAGTAGTTTTGAAGAAAGCGTGCAGCCTTTTTTTTCCTTTAAAAATACATAATCTGATTTGACAGGGCACATTTGTGGCGTCTCTGTGGTAGATTTTCTATTAAATTTATTTAAATACTCCCATTCTTGAGAAAATAAGCTAGATGAGCTGGTTTGAGACATTCATTAAAGCCTACTCCAAAACATGTTTTATATGAAAAATGGCTCTGCTACTGAGAATGATTGGTATGTCAAGAATTTCATTTCAGGCAACATTTTTGTTATTAGAACAAGCTTCTGTTGTCTACACAGGGGTTTTGTTCAGAAAGATATAATGCAAGATAGGAAAAAAGCATCCTTCCAGTGTTCTTATCTACTATGCAATACTTCTATTGTGAGCATAGATAATAACAATTCTAATATTTTTTTCATTTCCTTGGGTGCTGCTTCTTGCTCACATCTTATAATGGTCTTCATGATTTTACTGCTGCTTCTCCGGGGGCTAGAAAAATAATCAAAGAGCTTGTTTTTCAGTGAGCAGTGTACTTGTTTATTGAAACCTTAGAATTGGATGCCTTAAAGGTGATCTTTTAAATCCCTTTTTGCTTTTTTGTATTTCCTGTGTAAAATACAAAGACTATCACATTAAAACATGTTTTCCTTATTGTTTTCTGCATCATTAAAACTTGACAGGCCCATTTCTCTCCTGTTTCCTTTTGAAAGAACACCAGTTTCTGAAACGAGAGGAGGGAGGGAGGACTGAAGTAGGTCACAGCTTTTGGTGACATCACCATGCCAGTCCTCTCAAGCTGCCCCAAGAGCCAAAACATCCATAAATGGAGAGGAAAATGAGAATGCGATTAAAGCCAAAAAAACCAAAACAGACCAAAAGTTTTTTCAGGAGGTTTCTGCGGTTTCTGTTTCATTCTGTTCTTGTTTATATCCTGTCCCACCCTTGCCCTTCTGGAAACATTATTATTTCTCTCTCCTTTTTGTACACCGATAAGCAAGTTTTAAAATCTCTCAAATCAATACAACTCCGCAGTGATCAACTGTGTAGGACCACAGTATCTGGGTAGCAGATACATGTTTCTCTCCATCTTGGAAGACATCTACCATATTTTATGACTATAGTGACTATTTTTATACAGTCCTTGCTTCCTGAACAGCAACCACATTTCCAGAGACTGTTTGCATGTGCTAACAGCAGATAAAGTTGCCACGTTAAGCAACTGAGGCAGCTGAGGAATGGGGGTAATGCACTGGATGGAGCTGGATCTCTCATTTTGTATTTTTGCTTGCTTTTTAAAAAGTTGTCCTATCCCATCCTGATTCAAACAAACAAACAAACAAAGCTAAACAAACAAAAAAAAAAACCACCAAAAACAAAACCACTAAACTAGAAAATGAAAGTGTGTGATACTTGCTGGGAGATAAAACACCAAATTATTTTATGCTGCCTCTGACAATGGGCTGAGGAGACTAGCGGTCATCACAAGACTGTCACAACTATTGGAAGTGAAGCATCATACTTCATCACCTGAACACATAGAATCACAGAATAGCTTGAGTTGGAAGGGACCTTAAAGATCATCAAGTTCCAAGCCCCTGCCCTGGGCAGGGACACCTCCCACCAGACCAGGTCGCTCCAAGCCCCATCCAGCCTGGCCTTGAACCCCTCCAGGGATGGGGCAGCCACAGCTTCTCTGGGCAACCTGGGCCAGGCTCTCACCACCCTCACAGCAAAGAAGTTCTTCCTGAGATCTCATCTCAATCTCCCCTCTTTCCGTTTAAAACTGTTACCCCTCATCATATCACTACATTCCCTCATAAAGAGTCCCTCCCCATCTCTCCTGTAGGCCCCCTTTGTCACCTTGCCACCCATTGTCTGATCTCCGGTCAATGTTAAACACATCAGGGAAGGGAATAAAGTCCAACCAGCAATTTTCTGCACACCAGCTGAGTGAGCTGGATACTGAGTCCCAGGGGGAGTCCAAGAGCATGTTTTAAATACTGCTCTAGCCTATCTCTAACCAACAGGATCCTGTAATTTCCAACCACTTACTTCCCTGCTTGTCTGTCTCAGAATGTCGACAGTAGGTAAAGCTGACACACACAGCAGTTGAAGCATTTAAAGGATCTGCAGTAATTCCCTGGAAGAAGTTTGTTATCATTTGCAGTTGTACTTGATTATTTAAAGGTCACCACTCTTCTGACCATAATCAGGTTCCCTTGCTTCCATTTTTACTTTAATATCTGCCAAACTAAAATAATTGATGAGAAAATAAGTACAGGGAAAGCAATGACTTTCATGCACCAAAGATCACAGAATCACTGAACCGTTGAGGTCAGAAGGGACCCCTGGAGATCATCTCGTCCAAACCCCTGCTCAAGCAGGGTCACTTAGAGCAGGTTGCCCAGGACCATGTCCAGACGGCTTTCAATATTTCCAAGGATGAAGACTCCACAACCTCCCACAGGGCAACCTGTGCCAGTGCTCAGTAACCCTCACAGTGAAAACATGTTCCCTGATGTTTAGATGAAATCTCCTGTGTTTCAGTTTGTGCCCCTTGCCTCTTGTCAATTAAAGAGGATGTAATAGCCTTCAGTGAACCAAGTACATTGAAGCTAATTCATGTATTTCATTGTAGTGTCCAACTGAAATATGTAGCACATGAAAGTCGCTGGCAAAATCCCTGGTTCATCTCTGGAAAAGAAATTAATTGCATGATGAAACCTCCTCAGCACTGTCAGCCACCCATGGATGTAGAGTTTGGCATTGGACATGCCTCTAATTTCAAAGGTGTGAAATATTACCTTCAGTCAACTTGACAAGCATCTTTCTTTCAGCATTTAGTGTTCAAACCCACAAATCCCAGCGGCAAGCATCATATAAATCTTTAAAACTGAGCTGTAGGTAGAACCTGTTGGTTTTAATTCTCTTTCGACCTTTGCTGAGCTGCTGTCCTTTACATTGCTACTACAGCTACTTAATTCTCCTCCCCAGCATTACCAGTTCTTCAGGTTTTCTTATAATTACTATTCATCAATTTTTTTTCTTCTTGCTTGAATGATGGAAGATAATAACCATGCCGCAGTGATGCAGCACTAACTCCAGGCATCAGCCCTTGTCATGTCATGGCCGTGTCACTGCAGGTAACCCACTGATGGTGGCCATGTCACAAGGGGGTTTGGCAACATGGGAGGCCCAGAATGGGGTTTCTTACACCTAGACATCTGGACAGGGATGTGACTAGATCATGGCATGTTCCTGTCTTGTCCCTCTCCTGCCACTCAGATGGAGAATGTCGCCACTTTCTGCAAGGACATTGACCTACCATGGTCCTACAGGCACCTGGAAAGTCCTCACAACCCTGGACAAAGGGAGGTCCACACCACCCTCAATCTTTGTACCCATCATGGTCTTACTTGGGGGGGGTTCCCATGAGCCATGGGTAAATGGAACTCCTCACCACCCACCTCCTCTGGGTGAAAATGATCCCAGTATAAAGTTTCTGATTCATTAACCCATTGGCTGCTTCTGTTTTGTTCTGTCTTTTTGTGGGAAAACTTTTGGGCCTTTTTCTTTTGCTTAAATATTGCATAAGCCAAAATTTCTTAAGATAAGTTCCCCCACTGACGGGCTTTTCCATATAGACCAGCTCACTGAGGGCAAGGACTCACCTTTCAATATCTTTCACCCCAATCCCAAATCTCATTTCCACTTGGAGGGAGAAACTTTGTTACCTGAGAGCAAAACCACTTTTTCTCCTATAAGGCCAGAGTCTCTTTTGCCATTCCCTTTTGTTTCATGCTCTTTGTTTAGTGAGAAAGGCAGGGTAGGGACTCCGACCTAACTAACTCAAGGCTATTTTTGGAAAATATGCCTAAAGATAGGAAACGAGCAGGCTGTTTTGTTCTTCTTCCATGAACCCAGACCAAAAAGTACTTTCTTACATGAGAAAGCACTGGAGTGAAACTGGAGATCACTTAGAGTATAGTTGCACTGTGTGGATATTTTTTCCCCATTGTCAAAAAGACTGTTTGATAAATAGCATAAGGAAGGCAACAGAACTGAAAATAGATGCTGTATCAGAGGAGAGATCTAAGATTTCCTTGGGGACCTAAGGTATGGCACATTGACCTGACCTGGCTGCCCCTTTGTTTTTATGACTATTACAATATTATCTGGAGGTTCCACCCAAGGTTAGGGTTTCACTGCTTTTTATACTACAAAAGGTATAAAATAAGGTTGTCCCTTCTCACTCATTGCAAGTTTATATGGTGGTTAAACACAGCACTGACATTAATGATAATATCACAGAAAGATGTTCACAGTGGTTCTTAAAACCAACCCCTACCATGGCAAACAGCTGTCTAAATTTTGGTGGAAGAAGAAGATGAGTCTAGAGAATGAACAGTCCTTATGCAAGCTTGTCATTGCACTGAAGTAACCAAGATTCACATCTGTAAACACAGAGATCTTGGCCTGCTTCTTCCTCTGGCAAGCTACCACCAGGAGTATCATGTAATTCAAGGTATAGAATTAGAAGAAACATATCAACCAAAATATCTGAAATGTAAGGCTTTCATTTCATTCCCCCTGCCTTTATGCCTTTATGTAAAGCAAGGTTTATCAAGAGAAACCATTTGGTGTTTTTCAGGTGGTATTAGGAAGATAATAATTGCCTTTTTAGGGAAGAAAAGAAATGAAGTTAATTTAGATAGACTAAAGCTGCTGACATTTTTTGTTCTTGTAGCCCTGCTTCTTTGAAGTCAAAACAATACAAATCTACACACAAAAGAAAAGAAAAAATATCTGCAAAGGAAGAAAATGTAGCCCATCTTTCCCAGTGTCTCAGAGAGAATTTCTGTATTAAAAAAAAGTAATTCTCAGCTACCTCTAAGCAGCCAGCACAGGATGTTGGAAGTGCTTTAATTGTGTTATAATGGTACTTATTCATCTGACTGAGGAGTACCATTAGCCCAAGGAAAGCACTCTATTAATACTACTGCATTTGTCCAGCACCTGAGCTAGTTTGTTCACATCTAGCTGATATATCACAGAATTTGGGTTTAGACTGGCTCTGCTTGGCTGTCAGAGAAGAACAAGTGCAGAGCGGCACAGACACTCATGGACTGAGTGTGGAAAAACCTTTTGCGCAGGGTAAATATGTGGGAAAAATGAATTTCTCGAACAAGCTGGCCAGTTGCAGGCTGGGTGGTAGTTCAGAGTCTCTGTTACAAGGGTCACAGAATCACGGAATGATTTGAGGTTGAAAGGGACCCCTGGAGATCATCTACTCCAACCCCCTGCCAGAGCAGGGTCACCCAGAGCAGGGCCCCACAGGAACATGTCCAGGTGGGTTTGGAATGTCTCCAGAGAAGGATTCTCCACCACCTCTCTGGGCAGCCTCTTCCAGGGCTCTGCCACCCTCACAGGAAAGAAGTTCCTCCTCATGTTTAGATGGAACTTCCTGTGTTCAGTTTTTGTCCTTCCAGCAGCACCTTCAACTGGATCAGGAGACACTCCCCAAATTGCTGTTCTGTTCAGTTGTTGTAGACAGTTGACCCATGGTCCTGAGTGACCATTCTAGCATACGTGTGATCCATCACTACTGAGTACCTCTAAATAAAAAGCATATCCTAACTATATTAAGTACGTACATAAAATTGTACTACACTATCATTTCAAAGCCTGAAGGAACAGTTTCTACTCACTATTGGCAAATATCTTATCTTGTACAGTTTGGCCAATTCTACAGTTAGTGTGCAGACTGACAAAATGGTTAATACAAATGGGTGCCGTCACAAAAAAAAAATTCATCTCAGTATTGTGATTCTCAGTTTGTCTGTTGATCCTCTCATACTACTTTTAGTTTCTTCGTATCTTACCCAAAATATATGTCAGTGCTACAGGCACTGCCAGAAGACAGTCTCTGCCCTCTAGAAGGCTCTAGAAGACGACTGACTTTTTTTTTATTATTGTTTTTAAACCTTGAATTCAGACTGTAGTATGTGCATGTTTTTAATTTCTATTGAGTTTGACAATTTTATGTAGCAAGCTGTGTTACGGTCTCAGTTGTCTCTGACAACAAAGACTTGGCCTCTGCTAAACAGTACTTACTGTTCCTTACCCTGACTCCTGCATGACAGAAAAGATCCATCCACCTGAATATGAACAGCTGATTCCGAAAGTCAGCGCCAGTTGTTAGTCAAGCCAGAAAGTGGGAAAACGGGTCTCAACACCTCCTTTGCTTGAGTGACTGAACAGAGCAACGAGGTATCACGTTCAAAAATCAACCTGCACTGTGTTCCGCTTACACTCCAATCACAGGAAATCTACTCAGTTGTTAATTTTTAATTTGCTATTATTTCTTGCTTTTGATAATCCTATCTGAATTCAGGTATTTACTTCTTAGCTTGGACATGGATTAACGATACCTTCATCATGGCAATCTGAGATCCACTAAAGGACGGGGTTTCTGTCAAAAAAACCCACATCAGTTTACACAATAAATAGAAAACTGCATTCATCATAACATCATTTTTATTTCACAGTTTTTCTGTATTACCCAACTGTCTTGTTGTCCATCTCCAGCTCTTGCTTTCCTTCCTGGACATTCAGTAAGAATTTCTATTCTGAACTTTCTCTACTATTGGATGCTTTTTTTTGGTCAAAGCATAAGCAGATTTAGCAGCCATTCTTCTGAGAAGTAGGTTTGCACTCAATTAAGGTAATTTAAACTTCAGTGCACCAGACTCTAATGGCCTCTGCAACCTGAATACAGAAGAAGTGGTTAAGACAAGATACCAGGCTGCTGGGACCTGGTATCAGCTCTGTTCAAAGGTGATGGAGAAAAAGTGAAGAGTCAGGAGATTCAGAATTACAGTCCTTACCTATCCCCAAGCCTGCTAATCACTCCTGATTTCTTTTTTTCACAGCTCTTGTCTTCACTAATGGTTGGCAAGATCAGACTACAGGTCATCAACTTAGTGTGAAGAAAATGTCAGCATAACCCAAGCAGAGCACTTAATAGCTAAATGGCTTTTCTTGAGTAACGACTCACACTTGTAAATTAATCATGCTGCAACAGTCTCACTCTAGGCTAACTCAACATACCAATTTAACTCATTTTCCGTGTTCTGAATGTGGAAACATTGAATCTAGGTCAATATTTTCAGTAAATTCAATAAATCATTCACTGAGTCAATTATTTTCTCGAGATCTTTTGTACCACAAATTTTCTGCCCTCATGCCGCAGAACCATTTTAGCATTCAAGGAAAGAAAACATTCTTATCTGCAGAGGAACTATGCAGACATGCATCTTAATTCTGAATTTAACATCACTAGGTATAGCATAGCAGGAGGTAAGCGAATTTCACCCCACCACACATTTGAATATCTTCAGACTGAGATGTACTTTTGTCTGTATCAAAAAAGGTGAAAATACTCCAATAATGCAATAAACTTTGTATATTCCTAGAAGCAAGTCATTAATTTGTCTAACATTGGCTGGAAACTGTAATATAGCTTCAGATCACTTGCCTGATCTTGTAAATCAAAATGTGCTGGTTATAATTTAATAAATCATGGTTTTTAATTTATTTACGTTTTTATTTTTGCAGTTTACATGTAGGATTACCAAAATCACACCAAAGTAAAAAGTAAAAGCAAAAATTAAAAGTAAAAAAATGGATAATAGCCTCCTGTCTTTGTGAGATCTATAGGCTTTTGGCAGAAGTGAACTGTAAGAGAAAGCTGAATGAAAGATATGGACATCTGACACGCAAAGTTGAATAAGGAGTTCTAAAAATAAGGGGTGGACAGATGAAGGAAAGGCAGGAACACAAGCAGGATGCAAAGAGATGGTTTGGAGGGCACACTGGGAGGGGCAGGTTTAGACACGCTGTCATAAAAAATTCACAGAGCTCAACTGCAGTCGATCAAAAGTTAAAAGGAAATCTTCTAGTAAAATCCTGTCAAAACTGACATACTCAACATGCTGTTCTTTATAAAGCCAGCCCCGGCAGCTGTACTGGTAATGAATGGCTTGAGCTGAGATGCTGCCACATGAGTTTCTGTTGTACTGGCCGACTGATGCTCATCGGCTCTGGCAGGTGGTGGTGAAACCGGCAGAGGTGTCCCACTCTGTCTGTCAAATTTACCTTCCCTCCTCCCTCCAGTGTTCCTTCTGGTATTCATCACTGTCAAAGCCATTCTCCGAAACAGGTCCTCTTCCTCAGTTCCTGGACCGCGCAGCCAGAACTTCCACCCCCACTCACTCCCAAAAGCTCAACCTTTCTCCTTCTCCCCAGCCTTGACCTTGCTAATGGTGGTGGTGGTGGTGGGAGGAGTAAACCATTCCCTTCTGCTCCACTGAGTTCAGATTTGAAATGTTCAGCACACCATTCATTAAGGCTGTAATTATTAATAGGCATTTTTTAAAAAAGGCATTGGTGTCATGCATTATTTTTTTCACAGTTCTGATGACTAAGGAACTGCCAGAAAGAAGAGAGAGACTGTTTTCACAGTGTTATACTTGGACATGCTTAACCAGGACTTTTTATCTCAGAGTTGAACAAGCCGTTCTGAAGAGCCCTGCTTTTAATGGATTTTCCAGTTATATTGACTAATGTACAGAGAAGAGAGGTCAAGCAACAACTATGTCCAAATAAAATTAGATGCCGCTGAAATCAGAATCCATGACTGTCTCAGTTCTGAGTCTTTTTCCTAAGTTGTTCACTGCCAGGGGCTCTCTAACTACATAATATTTTACACAATAAATGCAAGCATTGTGGTTTGTTGGCATATCTTACATCTCTATTAGAAGTAGTTAATTAGACCATATTTTTCATGTACAGGATGAGCATGTGTTATCTGAACCTAGATACATGGTGTTGAATGTTACGGCGATTAACAGTGGTTCTATGTGTAATTATACACTTTGGATTTGAACTTCCCTGGTAACGACACCAACAATGTGCAAAGTTTTCCATTGAGCCACTGCGGTTTTGGGGCAGCAAACCATGAACTTGAAGGTATTTCCCTTCTGGAGACCCAAGGCAATGAGTACATACACCAATCCTAGGGTGCCCTCATTCTTGATGGTCACACAAGTGCTTCCATAATCATGGAATAGTATCATAGAATCATTCAGGTTGGAAAAGACCCTTGGGATCATTGAGTCCAACCATCAACCCTACTCTACAAAGTTCTCCCCTACACCATATCCCCCAACACCACATCTAAACGACTCTTAAACACATTCAGGGGTGGTGACTCAACCACCTCCCTGGGCAGCCTATTCCAGTGTCTGACCAGATGCGACTATAATGCAACTATTAATCTCTAGAACAAGTCAGCAGAGGCGTGAGGTACCAATTCCTTCTGAAGCCTGGACACATCATGAACCACACGGTGAATACTTAATAGGGTTTCAAATACATTTGCAAAGCAGGCTGTTAGAAGCAGTTTGTTGCATTTAAATGGCAGAAAAGGTTGAGTTTATTCTAAGCTCTATATTATGTTTGACATTTGGAATTTAATACAAAACAACAGGAACAAACTAGAAGATAGCTCTGGTACCTATTTTTAGCTGCAAGAAGTCCTTAGCACACTGCAGCTTACATGACAGGGCCATTTCCTGTCACAGGACACTCCCATCAATAAAGGGAGAAAGATTGGGAAAGGCAGGGATGAGAAATTAAATCCCTGAAACACTTATTTTCGAGAGCAGGACAGGAAGTGGTGAGAGCAGACGTTTATTTTTATTCTGAGTGTCTCGGTTCTAGGGAAATGAGCAAAAGTAGGGTGAGCTGTATTGGCAAGCGCTGAGTCACTGATCCATTTTGTTGATAGAAGTATGGAAAAAGTATCCCTCAAGGAGGAAATAAACTGCTGGATTTGGAGCTTTACCCTAAGCTGGGGCAAAATGATTTTTCTGCAGCTCTAGTGTTGCACCTGACCGTGTGAACCACTCTAAAAATTACAAATGTAAATACATAATGGAAAAGAAATAGTCAAGGAATGACAGCTAATCAATTCCATTTTCCAATAATCCCTTTTACTTTACCTTTGTGGTACCTGATTTGATGTTATTACTAAAGGCAGTATGTGGTCTCCTGGTTTCACAGACCCATTCCACTGAGTGCTGCAATATTTGCTGAATACTATATCTCTTAGAAACATAAAAAAGCTACACGCATGGCTCTCTGATGGCATTACTTGCATGTAAAGATGCCTCTTAAGTGTTTTTCTTGCCATTACTTGAATCCCCTACAGCACCCTGGCCAGGGAAGTGGTGAAACTGTCATCCCTGAAGGCATTTAAAAGGCAGGCAGACATAGTACTTAGAGATATGGGTTTTGTCAGTGGTTTTTTAGCGATGGTTTTTGTCAGTGTTAGGTTGATTGTCGGACTTGATGATCTGAAAGGCCCTTTCCAACCTGGGCAATTCTATGATTCTACCCTAAGGTGGTGCTTCCTGCTCAAGGAGCTCAACTGTAGGCCTGCTGATGACACGTTTAGGGCCAAAAGGGGGACATCAGGACCCAACCTGCTCCCTGGTGCCATGAGTTCACACCAAGGAGCCCTGGTGAGGGAGAGGGACCACTGCAGCTTGTGTTTCCCAGAGAACCAGGGAAAAGTGAATACCAAACTGCACCATTGACTCCCTGACCTCCCTTGGACCTGCATAATACCCCTTTCTCCGGGTGGCTGAAAAGGGGTTGCATTAGCTCTGTCAAGACAGCTTGGGGTCCCACTAAGCATTTCATTAATCTTATTTGCAGCCTTGAAATCCAGACCAGACCATTAGATTATCCAA
>VXAK01002342.1:330436-358160 GCA_013399435.1 Arenaria interpres
AGGCTTCTGGCCCACCTCAGACTGAGTTGGGTGGTATTTTTCTACATGATTTCAGAGCTGTCTAAGCGATGTAGGATTCAGAATTTAACATGGGGTTTATTTCTTCCTCAAAAGAGTGAGGCTTGAGCCTGTCTTTACCATGCAAAATAGTGAAAAAGTAACTAGAAACAGGCAAAGAGAAAAACAAATCCTGGAGAGAGAGAGAAGGAAGGAGTAGAGGAAGAAAGGGAAATGTCAATATAATCAGTGTGGCAGAGATGGAGCTGTTCCAAGCCTGTATCAGGGCAATTGGTCATTCAATGTGTCAGGAGCACAGAGCCTAACCCATCGTTCACTGAGAATACACTGTTCCTCCTACATTGACTGCATTTTTAGAAAAGTCAGCATTTTCCTTGAGAAAACATTTACAGATGCTCTTGGGTATTGAAGAATATCAGCCTTGCCAAAAGAGGAGCCTTAGGTTTCTTGTTATTCCCAGCCTCTGACTCCTCAGTCTCATCTGTCATCTTTCAAATAATTTTTTTTGTCAGAATGTGACTTTTTTGGTTAGGGCTTTTTCCCCTCTTCTGTCCAGTTGCTTTTACATTTTTCTCCTTCATATGGAAGCACAAAGCTTTCTCTTGTTGTTTCAGCACAGCTCCCTTCATGTTTCACTTTCTATTTCAGCAGAGCATTGTATTTAATAGAAGACATTTCCAGAAGGGCTGAGGGTCAGACTTTCAAGTTTGCAGCACTTAAGGGCTGTGTATGTTGGAACTTAACATTCATTCAAAAAGCGATAAAGGTCCCCCGTTTCATGGCCACTTGGCCATGGCCACGCCACACAATGCATTGCTGCCTTAAAGATTCCCGCAGTGAATCCTGGTGAGCAGGAGCATCCTTTTGGGGCTGAAAATCAGGATTTCAGCGTCTGGTCAACATGATCTTGCCCCTCTCAAAAGCAATTCAGGCCAGCATTGCACCAAATGGTGGCATCGCCCCTTCAAAGTGGGGAAACTATAGTTACGTCTTGAATTACTTGAATTACTTCCCAGTCTCTCATTCTCGTCTTGAAGGGTGCACAGCAACGGTGGTCTTTGAACATGCCCAATCCGCTGTTTAGGCACAACCTTTCACACATACATGACTGGAGTAACTGGCAAGGTCATTCCATGTCACCAGCAGCCTGATTCTAAAGGCCCGGTTCATAGTTCTTGACTTCTTTTATTACTATTTTGCTTGAGACTGAAAGTGAAAAATTCTATCGGCAAATCAGAATCAAAGGCATCACCTTTAAAGCAAAAAAGGGATTTTGAGTCCCAAATTCAGTGCCTGAATGAAGTTTGGATTTGGGAAGTTTGTTGTTTCCTGAAAAATATGCCAAGTATTTTGTATGTTTTGCAGTGGACACTCTGTCCGTGACAGATTTGCTATCACATACTCTGATTTTCTCTGCATTTTTGCTGCTACTCATAGCAAACAATCAACTTATTTTGCATAATGTGTCCACAAATAAAAGCAAAAACTAAGCGTTTTGTAAATCATCTGACATTCCAACAGTATGCTGTTTTCTGACTTCAGATGACTCATTGTCATATTCATTTGTTAGCTTGTTCATCTATTAAATGTAACATGCTCTATAACAAGTGACCCATTTCATTTTCAATTCTAATTTTGCCTTTTTGGAGCCTCCTAGCACAATTTTTTTCTGGTCCGAGTGCCAAAGGTTAATATCCTACAATTAGACATCTAAACACAAGTGGGCCATAGTGACTGTTAAATGAGCAAAGCAATTATAATTGTGCAGGTTTAAGCATTTCTTCTACTAATTTTCTATAAACAAAAACTTTCTTCAAAGGTTTCAACACAGTTCAATTCTGAGGTAATACTAACTACAAAAGTTATTCACAAATTCAAATTCAGAAGTTATGAGTAACAAGACAATTACCATAGAGCTCTATAAAAATGTAAATTTTTTACATATTTTGCTCAAATTAGAACATAGAGACACAGAATATAAGCACAAAGCACATTCTTATATCAGATATTCTTGTTGGTTAGTACATCCTCCTCAGCACACATTGATGGAATGTGATCATTGATGCCATTACAAAACATACACTTTAATAGTGTGGAAGATTGTTGATGTCTGGCAAGCTCCAGAACTGCTTTAATATTTTATAGTAATAGTATTGCACTGTTTTCTTTTAGGTATTTTTCCCTTTACTGAGCTTGTGGATATACTACACATTCTTTGCTATTTGTGTCCAATGCCTTTCAAGATCTCTGTCTTTCCTTTCATTCTACACGTTTGTTTTTCAGCTCTTCCCCCTCTCTTCCAAGGCGGCCAGCGTAAATAAATGATTTCTGAAGCCATAAAGGCTGTGTGAAGTATCTGAATGACAAAGTAATGAATACTCTTTGTGACTGGAGTCAGCACAAGTATTTATTGCTAAGCAACAAAGATTGATGTCAAAGAGTTTTGCCAAATGCAGATGGTGAGTAGGTTTGTTGAAAAAATGAAATCACTCTAACACAACTCTTTGCAGTGGATTCTAATACAATAGAAATAAAATGCACTCAACTGGAATACTAGTCTATTCCTAATCTATCTCAGCAAGGCTTGAGAAAGGGAAAAACATGTGCAAAGCTTCCATAAAGTGCCTGCCCTCTCAAAAGTTGCTGTTGGGAATCACAGAATTACAGAATCTTCATGGTTGGAAGGGACTTTTGAGATTATTGAGTCCAACCAGACACACACACACACACACAAAAAAAAAACAAACGCCAAAAAAACCCAACCAAAAACCAGCAATCTCGGGCACTAGAGCATGCCCTGAAGTGCCACATCTACATGTTTCTTGAATATCTCCAGGGATGGTGACTCCACCACCTCCCTGGGCAGGCTGTTCCAGTGCCTGACCGCTCTCTCAGTAAAGTAATTCTTCCTAATATCTAATCTAAACCTCCTCTGCCCCAACTTTAGACCATTTCCTCTGGGCCTGACATTCTTCGCTTGGGCAAAGAGGCCAACATCCACCTCTCTACAACCTCCTTTAAGGTAGTTGAAGAGGGCAATGAAGTCTCCCCTGATGATACTGAGAACAAGGGAAGGACACAATACATCATACCTGGTTGGCAGGGATGTGGGGTATGGAATATGCAAGTACAACCTTGCTGGTCACTTATAGCATAAACCATTTGTAGTCCTGTTCATCAAACATCTTTGTGTTCTCTCTGTAAACAACTCACCAGGTATGACTGGTGGCTGAGACTGATTATTATGTCACCACAAAGTTGAACGTGTGGCCCATGGGGAATGTCCACTAAATTCCTTTTATCCCTGTTTGAGACCAGACCTGCCACGGTGGAGAACAAGCTCATTTCTCTGCTTTGAGCACCCTGCTGAAAACACGGCAATCTTTATGCACGTCCTTTGGACAGAGTTCACTGTCAAAACAAGATGCAAATGTTCCTTATTCCCATAGAGAGAGGACAAAAGCAGACCTTCGTCCCAAGCCATGAGAAGTCCTGCCTCTCTGCAGGGGTGGTGTGCTTGGTTTGAAGAACATGAAACAAAATGGCTGTTGGTTAGCACTTAAAGACTATGCTGGAGGCAAACTGTGCTGGTTCAGTTAATCAAACTGCTCAAATTATTCGCTGTATCTCACCTTGGGTGCAAGCTTTTCTGGGAAGCAGCTATGTCCTTCCCTGGAAGCCAACTCATCCACTTACTTTGCTCACCCTCCCAGAAACAACCTGCTTGGAACATCTCAGTTTGGAACATGAGTTCTGCTGCCCAAATCCCAGATGTCCCTCATTTTCTGTGTATGGAGACGCAATGTCCAGCCCAGAATTCCTGTTTCTTGGCCCTAAACTGGGTGATATGGAAAGAGGAACACGTTCCCATGTTCTCAGCCACCACAGTGAGTGAGTCACCCTTGCTGGCCTGTACTGATAGCTATGTTGGTGCAGGGCCTGGGATATAAATATAAAAATAGTGTGATGATGGCAATAAAGTGAACACACACACACAAAACGAGCCTACATCTTGTTACAGAAAGGGGCTTGATTTGCTTTCAAAGTGAAGATGTTGCACCTCGGGCAACTCATTAAACAAGTCCCTTGCATCCCAATAAAAAATGTAATGTGTGGGAAAATTACTATCTTAACTTGAGCGAAAGGAAGATTGGGCAGAGTTTGTGTGGGGCTCAGCTGGGAAAAATTATTTTACTTGAAGCTATTTTTATTTCTCTTAGTTGTCTCAGGCAACCAGCCATATCGTATCACACAGCCACAACAGAAAGACACGACTGGCTGCTTAGAATTAGGTAAACTCACCAAGTAAAAACATTAGTTAGTTTTGAATAGTGATTGTATTTGGAAAAGATTTTAGAAAAGATGGTAAATTTTTGCCACTTGCTTCACTGCTTTGATGCATGGTCAGTGCTTTGGGCTTTTTGAGGGGTTTGGATCTAGTTGTTCAAGTTCAGTTTTGCAGATTGTAAATGTTCATAAACTAGTGAGAATAAATTATTTTTGAGAGCCGGAGTTACTCACAGATTGTTCACTTTTGCAGCTCACTACTGGATATTCGCCCACATGGTGGTGGTTCTGATGTCTCATCAGGAGAGCAAAAATCCCAAACAGCAAAATCGGTGAACTGGTGAAAGTGCAAGTAAAAAATGCATACAAACTAACACAGCCTGAGAATTGAATTCTTGGCTTTTCTGGATTTGAAGATACTTTCAGGAACACTTTCCAATATTTAGGATACAGTCAGACATATCAGCTGGGCAATGCAAATTTAATTTTAATTTCAGCTGTTTAATCACAAACTTCATGAATTTGTTTGGACTGGGTGGAAACTCCTGATTTTTCAACAGTCCTATTTACTGCGCTTTTCTCCTGATCACCAGCCACGTACACAAAGCCACAAAATTCTCTTTTCTCCATCTCTAATGCACTGCTGAGATATCTGGCACTCATGTCATTTAGTCTCAAAAGCTATTAATGCACTTGGTAAAGATGAAAAGCGAAATATGAAATCTTGTCAAGCCTACTGAAAGCTGTAGTCAGTCTTTTTTAATAAATGTTTTCCAGAAACTCAGTTTTGTCTATGATAAATATACTTTTCCAAGAGTAGCACTGTACATTTAGTACTTAGAAAAAAATCTGTTGACAGCAGCTAGATTCTGAACTCTTTCAGCCAAAACAGCCAGAGCAGACGCAGAGGCAGCATAAACTTTTCACCCTCATCGAAGTCCTTTGCCCTTGAACTGGCCAGACCATCTGCAGACATCAGAGGACACTTCCCCTTCCACGTCCATTTGGCTGTCAGCCTTTCTGCTGAGCCTGGCAACGAGGGCTTGAATTAGTGTCAAAACACGATGGTGGGTATTAAATATTTAATATTGTGACCTTGGATCTTGAATTCCCATACGCCACCTGAGTGCTTAGACGATAGAGCACCCTTTGACCCAACAAGTTGGGTTGTTCCTAAGATGAATGACTCGACCAAGCCAGGTCTGGAGAAACCAACTGTCTAGCCACCAGCAGCCCTGGGCATCCACACTTGGCAAAAAGGGACACCTGGCATGGGACAAGCTCTCTGCAACCAAGGACTTACAAAGTCTGTTGTGATAAAGCAAGGGCAAACTGTCTTACTCTTCTTCCCACGCACATTCTCCCATAATTTGAACCCCGCACCTCATGCATCTCAGTTATAAGGGACATGAAATTCATACTCACACTTAGGAGAACATTATCTAGCATTTTACACACAGTCTGCCCCTTAGTTTTTAACTTTAATTAGAATATCAAGGGACCTTAACCACATTATGGAATATAGAAATTTGCTGTCATTGTGCTCTGAATTCTGAGCACATTAGAATTCTATTAGAATTCTATTAGAATTCTTAATTCTAATAGAGCTCATTTCAATTTTATCATGAGATTTTTAAAAGGCAAGCCCTTCAGTCTTGGGAAAAATTCCAAATTTCAATTACTATATTATTATTATTTAAAATAGAATTCAGCAATCAAGAGGTAAGCTCAGACAAATAACGAGTTTAAATTTACTAGCTTTCCTATGGCTATCTGAACCTAACGTAGAATCAAGATCTTTTAAACTGCAGCCGTCTATAATGTCAGTTGCAGTTTGAACTACACCATAGATTAGGCAACCCTTGTCTAATCAGATCCTTTTGTATTTGTGTGATAATATTGCCCCACAGCTATTGATTTCTGAACAGATACTACAGCTCTCTTTCAACCAAAAGCACGTAGAGCAAAAGCCCTTTGAAAATCAAATCTTCCCCTTGCAGTAAGGTAAGAGTCCAGAAAATTCCAGAATATGGAAAGAGCAAATTGCAGGGAATATCTTTCTTAATTGAGAACAGTGTTGGTATATTTCAGTACCCGTATAATAATCTAATATATTAAAAAAACATTAAAATATTATGAGCTATTAAAGCCCTGATGCTGATTTGGTGTATGTATCTTTTGGCTGCCAGCCGGTATTGTCGAAATGCTGTGAAATGATCCTGCTCTGGTGCGAAGATGGAAAAGTTGGACAGCCTTGTTTTATTCTGATTCTTTCTGTGGAGGATGTGTCTTAGCCCCTATCACATCAATAAGGGGGGGCTGCAACGCACACTGTAGCATTACAAATTGTGAATACATCTCCACTGGAGAAAAAAGGGAAGCTCATTTGGGAATACAACCGTTAGCAGCTCCTGGCTGTGGCCCCAGTAGCCTTCTGGTAAATCTGACTTCAAAATTCAAACTTTCAGCTACATCAAGATGTATCAAGTGAAAGTGCATTTATTTGGCACCTTGGGTGCGCCGTGTATTGAGTTGTCTGGTAACTCACTAACAAATTCATATCTTGTCTTCTTAGAGAGATGGAGGAAAATAACAGGCCTCAAAGGAGCTACCTTTCGGAACAAGCGTGTTTTCTCAGCATTTTCTTAGAGAAGGAAAGAAGGTTAAGTAAGTAGAAGCAGATGGCATTTTGTTTCAGAAAACCATCTCTCAGAATTATGTCGTCTAAAAACTCAGTAACTCAGGTAACTTGTCTGGTACAGAATTTCTGTTTGCTATTAGGCCCACGAGCTCCCATACCTGTTGCTGGGAAAGGTTTGAGAAAAATGAAGTCAGGATGTCGCAACAAAGTCAGCAATATCTAGTAATCAGTCACAACAAAGGTTTTGCAATATTTCTTATTGAAATAGAGATCTAGAGATCCCTGACACTCAGGTCAGCTTCTGGAGGAAATAAAATACCATAAACAGAGATGGACGGTCGTATCGATCTTGATGGTGATGAAAATTAGGATACTGAAATGCCAGATATGGTGAAATGCCAGAATTTTGATTGACTTTAAAAAACAAATTCTGGGGCTTTAAAACTTTTTAACTCAATCACATTAAAAAGGTCAACAGAATTTAGCTGCTCTTTCAAAAAAAGAAAAAGGACAAAAAATGTCAATGGGTCTTTTATAGCTCCACAAGTCTCAGCTTTTAAAAATATGCACCTTGCTTAATAATTAGGCAGCTATATCATAGTTTTACAAGTTGTTTGTAGGTGGAAATGCAAAGCTTAAAGGCAGGGTGACAGGGACAGATGGGCGACTGCTGCTTGGCTACCATGGCCTATAGTTGGGGTGGTCCCTGCTACCACATGGGGTCTCCAGCTTCGTGGTTCTGCTACTTCATGCAGAAATCGCTTCAGCACTTTGCGAAGATCACAGATATCCCACTTTCTTTAAGATTTCTATCGTTGTGCTGCCTACGTTACAGGAGCTGGTAAGACTACAAAGAAATTAGTTAAGAGGCTTCAGCTCAGGAAAGGTCCAGAGAAACCTGAGGTGACAGTGATGTGTTATCCAAAACTGAATGCTGATGTGCTAGGGTACACAATTCGTTAAGACAAGATCTCTTTTGTCCACTGATGGAGAAAAACCTCAGAATCTTAATATTCCTTTAGTGTTCTTAACTCCCCTACGACAATACCACACAGACAGAAAGAGCACATAGATGATGGTACAAAACTCTTAACGATGTCACTAAACTCCCAGCACAAAATACCCTCAGCACCTGTATTAACAATAAGCACTATTCAGTGTGATGGTTCCAGTAACACATTTACTGAATTGCATGCCTGCTAATTCTGAAAAACACCACCCTATGAGACAAGAATAAAAGATCTGACGTAAGTACGCAGTTTACACCAAAGCTTTTACAGAGGAGTAGCTGCTTCTTTACTTACCTGGAGTTGTCTCATCTAACAAAGCTTTGTAAGACGCTATAATGTTGTTTGCTGAGGCCGGTTACAGTTTACATAACAATATAATCTTATTTCTGAATTTTCCATTCTGTGCCACAACACCAGCTAATTGCCTACCTTCACAGAGTCACTGAAATATCAAAATCTCTTGAGCCCATCACCATTCTCTGTCCTCCTTGGATGTAACTGTGCAATGGGACACTGTTACACGTGCTCAGTAGAAGCTTGTTGGGGTCCCATCACCTGAAAGTGATTAATTACCATTGTGTCTACTTTAAGTCAGGAGCCTATTTATCATGGTTAGATATTTGTATGGGACATGTTTCTCATATATCTGGTGTTAGAGAATATAAAGTAATTTTGAGATACATTTTGCCATGTCAGAATCACAGAATGGTTTGGATTGGAAGGGACATTAAAGATCATCCAGTCCCACCCCCTGCCCTGGGGGAGACACCTCCCACCACACCAGGTTGCTCCAAGCCCCATCCAGCCTGGCCTTGAACCCCTCCAGGGATGGGGCAGCCACAGCTTCTCTAGGCAACCTGGCCCAGGGTCTCACCACCCTCAGAATAAAGAATTTCTTCCTAATAACTCATCTAAATCTCTCCTCTTTCAGTTTAAAACCATTACCCCAAGTCCTATCAAAAAAGAAGGAGGAACAGGGAGAGATTTCCCCACTAAGAGAAGCAAGGAGTTATTAATTAGCTAGTCGAGGGTTTTGCTCTAGCAAGAGACATTTGCATCTCCAAAGAGCTGAAGTAGAAACGCTTATTTTAATTGAGAAGAATGATCAGATGGTCTCTTAGATAATGAATAAAAATAAGAAGTTTCAGGGAGAAAGCTTAGATCTGTCTGGGCTCCCTAAAATTTTTCAAAGGAGAAATTTTTTTATAAAACTTTGTCCCAAGGGAGGAGAAAGTAAGTAGAAGCCATAGGACTAGCTCACTCTTCAGGGTGTGCTGCAGGCCTGCTCTTCTGGGTATGCCCTGGCCATGTCCCAGCTCTGTGTTGGAAGACCTAGGTACCACCCTGCTCCCCTTCAGAATTGTGAGGATGTCCCCTGAGGCTCAGACAGATCAAGTCATTTCTGAGGGCAGCGCGGAGAAAGTCGCCACAAAGACAATAACACCACAGACGTTAGCATTTACATGTCTGGGATCATGTGAAACCACAAGGTTTCTGCCTCTCCTGAGATTTGTTGGATAACAAATACTTCTCAGGTCAGAAAAAGCCCCTTTCCTGAGCAGCAGCCATCAGCCCCATCCCCCCTGTCCCCCAGGAGTAGGAGGAGCAGCACGGCCAAACCCCAGATTTGTCTCGCTTTTGCAGCTCTGTCTCCACCTAACTTCCACGTTGGAAGAAACCAGGCTCCGCTCACTCAGCCTTGGGATGTCAAAATTAACGTCTGCCTACTCGACTAATGAGCCTTGAGCTGGTGATTGAATATGTATCAAGCATCCCTCGTTTCTCATTAAAAAAACCTGCTTTTGCAGATCTTAAACCTTTTATGCAGTTCTTGTCTGATTTTTTTCTTCAGTTCTTCACCCTGCTTTAGATTCCCAGGCAGTCTTCCAGACAGAATTAGTCCCTCCTCTGCCCATATAACCAAAGAGACTTTGCCTTCACCTTAAAAGAGGATTAACCCCTTTTTCTTCTGTATCAGACAGGACAATCATGTTTATTTTGGGAATTTACTGATATCTCGCTTTCTTAAGTGCCACATATAATCTGGGATATGGATATATCTATTTAAAAAGCTTCCTGTATTTGTTCTGCTCTTCTGGTGAAGCTAATGCTGCCAACCCCTTCCACCAGAGAGACAAAGCAGCAGCTTCCAGTGGGAAGACCAAAGCAGTGTAAAGGCTCAGCAGCTTCAGAGCTGGGCTGGTTCGCCCCAAAACACTTATACCTCTTAGATATGTACAGAGTCTACTGGAATAGCAATTCATCCCCTGTACTGCTGCTTGCTGACCACGAGATGGTCAGAATTGCATCCCATCTGAATAAAAATACAACCGTTTACACAGGGGGCAAAAAAGAAGAACTCTGACTCTTTTTTTGTAGTTATATAAATAGCTAAGAGATAGGATTCCAGGAAGCAGAGCTTGAGAATGTGTAGCTTGGTTCTTCAGGTTAAGATCAATAAAGAATGTACAGTGCAAATAGTACTGTCTGTGGAGATCTTTGTATCAGCTCCAGTGCTTCCTCTGAGAGGCGAGAGGCTCTTCAGAATACCTCAGGAGTCAGAAGCAGACAAAAGGTAGCAAAGCAGGGGAGGAGGACAGAGATGGTTAAAAGCAATTAGGAACTTCCCCACTATTCAGGAACTCGACAAAAGTTTCTTGGAGCACAGCAAAACTCCCAGGAGGAACTGCTCTATTCTACCTGGGAATGGATTTCTGAAAAGTTGAATAGCTCTATAAAGGTGACTCCACAAGGTCAGAGGAATAAGAGATATCTCTAAGGAGAGCCCTGATGTTCCGTCTTATCTTTGCCTACTCTACTTTGTGCTCAGGCAGTGTCTTCCCAAAATATTGCGTGACAACCCCAGGAAAGCAGCTCTGAAGATTTTAGGAAGGATGTACCTCTGGATCTCACTGACATATGCTGAATTCAGCATCTGCAGATAGCCTTTTTTCCCCCGGCTAATTATCTATGAATTCTAAATTTAATCACCATCAAATATTTTCAGGCTCTGATTAGCTCTCCCTCAAAACAATTTAAATTAAAAATGAGCCTAACCACACATCTCTGGGGCCTGGGCAGGTGTCCTCCTACAGAACTGGTTTAAGAATAACCTTCCTTGGTGATTTAAGCTGACCCAGATGTCTTTCTGCTGAAACGGGCACTCACATCATCCATTGCAGCATATTGACTTTAGGGGAGTCAACTTCACCTGAGGGCAGTACTTCCTACAGTGCTTCAAAAAGGTTCCCAAGAGAAAAGTATCACTGAGTGCTCTGACAGCAAGTCAGAGCCTCTTCACGGTCAATCTCTGTTTAAATGAAAAATCACAGGGGGGGGAAAAAAATAAAAAAATTTTTAAAAACAAAGCCCCCATGTAAAGTCTTGTGTCCAGGTCCAGAAACACAGGACCTGAGGGCCAGAAGCACACATAGGATCAAACAATCCAGTAATTCAAAATCCATACTTATAAAATATTTGGCCTGAAAGATGGGTTCCTCGAAAACAGTATTTTAATCCCTCTAAATCTGGTTTATAGCTCTGCCATCTTTGTTAATGATGCTTTAAATATTTTCAACTTAATCTATAAACTTGGTTTGTTCCAG
Source organism: Arenaria interpres (assembly GCA_013399435.1). NCBI lineage: Eukaryota > Metazoa > Chordata > Aves > Charadriiformes > Scolopacidae > Arenaria > Arenaria interpres. The sequence continues at coordinate 341,998 of VXAK01002342.1, forward strand.
TGGAACAGAGACACAAAAGCTCCTGTTCATTTAACTCAGAAACAGGATTGGGCTATTTATGCCTCGTAGAAGTGCTTCTAGAGAGATACAGAATCAGAGAATCATAGAATACATTGGGTGGGAAGGGACCTTTAAAGGTCATCTACTCCAACCTCCCTTGCAATGAGCAGGGACATCTTCAACTAGATGAGGCTGCTCAGAGCCCCGTCCAACCTGACCTTGGTCGTTTCCAGGGATATACGTGCAGGGAGTTAGTTATTAAAAGACTGACAGTTTGATTTAGGATGCCAGTTGCTCTTTGTAGTTCAGTTTGGGCCAGAGTTAGCGTAGCATATGGAGCTGATGTCCAGTTTCCAACTCACTTCATTGCGCCTCCTCATGTACTCACAGCACACTTGGACACCAGACAGGACGCCAGATTGTGTTTAGCAGTGGTGGTGAAGAGGGTGCATAAGGAATCCTGCTCTCACCCCTGTGAACAGTCAGCCACAACAGCAGTCCAGGTTGCAGTCCTCCCCAGGGACTTTACAGGAATAGGCACCATGTGGTGCCCTTCCCACCTTTCTCGAGTCCCCTGACGCTGTGCCCCAGGTGATCATGCTGTAGGTCTGTGTTGCCAGTCCCAGTAGATGCAGCTGGCAGGCAATGCATGTCATCCCAAAGAGAAAGCATAACAACATGTTCACCTCCTCTGCAGCCAGGAGCTGCAAGAGGAACACCACCTTTTTGTACAGGCTCGTGCTCTTCAGCCTCCAAGTCATACCTTCCTGCAGCTGTGGTGGTTACTTCTAAGGGTTTCACAAAAAAAAAAAATACTTGAGAAAGGCAAGCTCGTTGCCAATAGGTCTAAACTCAGTATACATAAACTAGAAAATCTGTAGTGTATTCACACACCAAAAAAAAAAAAAAAAAGATGAGAATCACTGAGCTAGGACTCCCCTCAAGACAGAAAAACATTTCATTCTTTCATGACTTCAATGGAAAGAGAAGAAAAAGGTATTGCAACTTTCCTGACACTATTGAACTTTCTGACCGAGCGGTCAATAGGGTTTCAGACAGCTTCCTTGCCAACCTCATCTCGCTGGGGAAGGAGGAGCAACTACTGTTCCCACAGGCCTTCCACCCTACGCTGAAGTTTGTGAGCAGGAGGATTGAGCCTGCTTTTCCCACCCTGTAGGACTCCCTGCTGTCCTGGTTTGGGGTGGAGCAGAGCCAACTTTCTGCCTAGTGGGAGAGGTTTGTGCTTATATTCATTGCCATGGCAACCAGGGTTAGCTGACTTGGCAGTTTACCCCATGGAGGGGTCACACCTGTGGGGAGGAGCAGACAGGTCAGGTAACCCAAACTGACCAGTAAGGGTATTCCATCCCATCTGCCCCACGCTCAGTAGAAAAGCTGATGGATCAAAGGGGCCAGGTTGGCTCCTCTTCAAGGGCTCTTCTTCAATGGCTCCTTTTCTTTGATGCCTGCAGAAGACCCTTCCAGTTTGTCTACCTTCTGTCCCCATCAGTGTGTTCCAGAACCAAGGTCACTGAGACCAGTCTGGAATGTTCCCAGTGCCTGCCAGTGACATCTCCCTGGGAGCTTGATACGATTTTGTATATATTGTATCTATTTCATTATTTCCTTTTTATTTTATTATTAATATTTCAAAGTAGTTTAGTTTTTCCCTAAACTCATAACTCTCTCTCTCTCTTCTTCCACTCCTTGGAGCGAGAGGTGGAAGAGAGCATCTCTCGTCTTGTCATTGGCCAACTCAGCCCAGACCATGACATCTGTTCCAGTACAAGCTTCTCTCCTTCTGCACCCTGCTCCTCTGCAGTGTCTCTGGCTCTCTGTAGAGGAGACGAAGGTGGGCTTTTCCATCAAAGGGAAGCATGGCCAGTTTGCAGCCTTCGCTCACAGCCTCATGGAGCAGAGAGGCCCTTCTGACCTAGCTCTCACAGGGCAGGAGAGTGGCAAAGACAGGAAAAAGTTCTACCAGGGCAGAAGAAGCCACAGGGCTGTCATTGCCGATATCAAAATCCCCAGTACTATTGCCTCACAGCTCTAGTATCGCTTGAAGTTTCACACCTTTGATCCTATGGTGCTACTAGAGTGTGTCCGTCACCCATCATTAAGGCTACATCTAGAAGATGTCACTGGTGAAATGATATACGAAAACTTGAGAGATTAAATATTTTTTTGAACAAAATAGGGAAATGTCTTTGTAATTTTTTTTTTAATTTTGAGACTGCTCTGTGCAGCTGGCAGCACATATGGATAGAAGGTAGATACCTTTCTTGAGGTACGAAACAGATTTTTGGTAGCCTTACTATTAGGTGTGCTACAGCAATATCTAAGATCTCCATTTAAGAGACAAGCATGCGTATGAAAAGAAACCTTTGCCAAACAAACATATGTGCAACAGAGACAAGACAGATAGAAGTGCTGTTGCCTCCATGCTTTATTCTCTTTTATCTTAGTGAAATTCACTCTTTCCACCAACATTTTCATCACTAGTGACCCATCTTCCAGTGCTGTCAACAATATCTAATTGAGATTCCTCTTCCCTACAAGTGAATTTGTGCCTTTTGTACTCGCCTCAAAATCCACTCAAGACAGCCTCTAATAATTTTCTCCATCAAAAGGCAAAACTAGTATTTAACCCATCCTATTATTGTCTTCTCATAATCGGCAGAATATTCTCACTTGGTGTCTGTAACTTGATGTTCTCCCAGGGAACCTCCTCCCTCTGCAGTTGCTCCTGTAGCAGGGCTCTGAAGGTGCTCATTCATCTTCTCTTTGACCCAGCACTCAGCAGAAGCTTTGCAGTCTGATTCCCTCTATGCTTTCTGCCTGTAAATAAGCCATACAGGTAAATAAAAAATCATCTGTTCTCTCTAGGTCATTGAACAATAGATTTATTACCCATCCATAGACGTCTTTCATTTAACTCAAACTAAGCTAGTAGTCTGTTGCACTGACATTTCCTCTTAGTGCTCTGACTTAAGACTTTAAGCTTAAGCGCAACGTGTCCAAAGCAAAATCCTTTTTTTCTTCCCATTCCCTTCAGCTTTACCACTGTGGGAAATGCCGTAAAGACTTACGATTTGGAATCATCTTAAATTCGACCTCCTTATCCTTGTCTACCTTGCAGTTCCCCCTGCATAACACTTCTTCACAGCTGAAACTTATAACTGCAGCCCTCACTATCTCATTACTTGTTTCCCACAATACTCTTTTCTCCGGCTTTGACAAATACCATCTTGCATTGCTTCTAGCCTGTCAGCTGCAAAGTTGGTTTTCTCAGCACATTGTTTTGACTATGCCATTCTTCTCCTTGCATTCTGCAACAACAAACAGAAGCTGCTCAGAGCCCTTGCAAGCTTTTGTGACTGATCCAGCCTCTCTCATTTACTGTATTTTCACATTTAAAGGCCACGTTCATGTAAAAACAACCTTACCTCAGATTTCCCCCTCTGCACCCTGCCTAAATATATCAATTTCAATTATCCATTGATATCTGCAGCCAGACTGCTAGCAACTGAATGTCAAAACCCAGCTTGCTTGGTATTTTCTGCAGGCTGAAGTGTGGAACCATCTGTTCCACCTCAATTACAAGCCATGTGATATCAGACTGGCCAAACCAAAGGCTGTGATGAGGATTATTAATGAGTGATACAAATGCTTCAGTAGGACAGTCATAGGATAAATTTGCTGATCACAGAATCACCGAATGATATGGGGTTGGAAGGGACCTCTGGAGATCATCCAGTCCACCCCCCTGCCAGAGCAGAGTCACCCAGAGCAGGTCCCACAGGAACGTGTCCAGGCAGGTTTGGAATGTCTCCAGAGAAGGAGACTCCACCACTTCCCTGGGCAGCCTCTTCCAGGGCTCTGCCACCCTCACAGGAAAGATGTTCCTCCTCATGCTCAGACAGAACATCCAGTGTTCCAGCTTGTGCCTATTGCCCTTTGTCCTGTCACTGGGTACCACTAAGAAGAGCCTGACCCCATTCTCTTGACACCCGCCCTTTAGATATTTATAAGCATTGATAAGATTAGAGAAAATCTCATCTCAAAAACCTACATGCCTGATATTTCCAGCTGTGGTACATATTTTCTTGTTGTTGTCCAAAGAAGAGTCAGAAATATTCTCACCTGAGGAGCCTGCTTTGTACCATGCAAGTGAATGAGACTTTCACCACTGACCTCAATAGGGCTATGATGGATTTACGTATTTAAAACTTGGTTTAGGATTAAAATCTCTACCCTAGAACACTGTGCAAGAAGGAGCAGCCTTTCTGCTAGAATTGGGACAAGTTTTCTCTTGCTCATACTTTCACTGACATTCTCTACTGTATGGCACATAAAAGCTGTGACATTCAACTCCTTGGGGTATAGAACTCCAGATCTCTCCCAGAGCCACTAATTATCAGATTGTCCCACACTTTAAGTCTTCTCTAATTATTTGTCTTCACTGGAACAAATTCATTTCATTCATCAGGACTCCATTCCCCTCCACCAGCTCTAAGTTGTCAGTATTTTCCCTGGCTTAAGTCGCCCATGGTGTCTTTCCAGTGATACAAATCCAGCCTTGCATTGACTCAGTGGGAGTTTCTCTAGCTGATAATTACAAAACCAAATGGTGAATGCAAACATGAGACAAAATGTTAAAATAATCTTATATTAGATAGAAAAAAAAAATAAAAATAAGAAAAGCTAGAGCTCAACCAAAAGAGGGTTCTTTATTAATAGGCATAGTTTTAAATAAAATTGAATTAAGGGATGATTTAATTTAAGGACTGTACAGAGACTGAAAGAAAGGACTGGCCAGGGTTAAATGTGATCAAAGAGAGATCAGAAAAACAATAAACTCTAAGTATTGATACTAAAAAAAAAGTAGCAAAATTGTATAAGCCATCTGTTGCCTGCACCTACTCAGAGTTTGATTCATGGGCAGAAGTACATTCAGGGAAATGTTGTCACCCTTTCCTGTCTGTATCATGCTCTTCTAGAACATGAATTCTTCACTATAGATTTTTTACCTTCCCTAGATCTTCTGTCATAGTTTTTGAGGAGAGTTGTAACAGTTAGCAAAATCTGAGTGCTATCAATGAATTCCAAACCAAGATGTTTTACTCACTGATAAAATATTTCCTCTTTTGGTTTTGATGTGTGTCTGTAGTCTGACTGCAATATGTTGTTTTCCAAGTAATTATTTTCAGATAACATCCCGAATGATTCTTTAAACTGTCATTTATTCTTTTTCCTTTACCAAAATATAGAAAATATATCCCTTCTTTGTTTCTTTCAACCCTCATATTCTGCACAGGTTGTTACTAAACACTGCTCTTCTGTCAATGAGAACGGAAAGCCCTTTTGGCTTCTTTTTGTGGCTCCAGATTCATGAATTTGGCTCTTCCCAAGAGGGCACACTGTGCACGCAGGTCACAAGGGGTACGTGGCCATGCACGTTTGTGCAGTCAGGGGGATCAAAATAACACTCTGTCACCACTACTGACTGCAAAAACTGGCTACACCAGGTCAACAGCATCTCAATGGGTGGACCTTTGACCTTACGCTAGTGCGGCCCTAAAAATTTCCCCTTGAAATTTGGTCCCCAACTGGGCAAATCTCTCTGATAAAGTACAGAAGAGGACTGTACATACCAAAAGGTTTTGCAGTCATAATAAATAAAGCGTTGGAGAGAAAGAACACATACAGAGATCAAAGGTGGCATTATGACTCTTAGAGCATTTCTTCAAAGCCGCGATTGAGTGCACAGTTAAGCCCAAATGCACCATTACCCCAAAGTTACAGGTTACTGCCATGTCTGGTCTCAGTTAAAAGGCACTAAGGAGCTCACCAGTCACGCTCCCAGCTTTACTGCCCATCAGAGAATTTCACTAGTCATCACTGGTCCCAAGGAGACGTTTCTTCCTCTCCTTAATCTTGTGATAAACTGCCATGGACCATCAACAGGGATTTATCCTCCTGCTCTTTAGATAAGAGAAACGTAATGTACTGGATAACCCAGCAATTTTTCAAGGTGTCCAGTGCCACAGTTTTAAGATTTGTAAGGAGCAGAGGATAAGGAATGCTTTGCTATATGTCAGATGACTAGCCAGATTTACTGCTAGACAAGATTACACATTAAAAGGAAGTTACTTGAGAAACATAGGTTTCCAGTCACGGAATACAGTTAGAAAAGTTAAAATGACAAGGCATCATTAAGATTACACTTAACAATATGTGTTCTCCCCGACTGAATTCAACAGCAGCTATGCTGTACCTCATTTTCTCTGAGATTTCGCTGGAATTTTATCTGCCGCTATTGAGTTAAGATGGGATAATGTTGTCATTATGGCTCTTCTGTCTGTCACAGGCCTCCCTTCCCCACACTTGGGCATGGAAGAGTACAGAAAAAAGGCTGAGAGCCCCTTTCTGACTCATCTCAAAGCAGAATGTCTCATCTCTGGAAGAAAGCTTTTCCTCCTCTTTGCTTGTGAGTGCTGCCACACGATACTGTGGAACAAGGAATTACGTTACTGTCTCCCCACCTCTCATCCCAAGGCTTCCATTACAAAGATTGCCACTCAATCTCTCAGTTACCACATTCAGCCTGCCTGGTTAACATATGGAAACCAATGAATACAGGAAATATTAGAGGTACTATTTCTTTTTAGATCCATTAGTCTTATTCTGAATGAAGAAAAATAGGTAACAATTTGAGTAATGCAGATCCAGCTGCATGCTTTTGGTTGCATGGATTTTATTCTACCATATCAAGTTCTCTCCCATGAGGACAGGCTGAGAGATTTGGGGTTGTTCAGCCTGGAGAAGAGAAGGCTCCAGGGCCTTTCAGTACTTAAAGGAGACTCATAAGAAAGATGACCTGTTGAGATAGGACAAGGGATAATGGTTTTAAACTAAAAGAGGGAAGATTTAGACTAGGCAGAAGGAAGACATTTTTTATGATGAGAGTGGTGAAACACTGGCCCAGGTTGCCCAAAGAAGTGGTCGATGCCCCATCCCTGGGAACGTTCAAGCTCAGGTTGGATGGGGCTCTGAGCAACCTAATCTAGTTGAAGATGTCCCTGCTCATTGCAGAGCAGGTTGGACTAGATGGTCTTTAAAGGTCCCTTCCATCCAAACTCATTCTATGAGTCTATAACCAGCTGTTCTCCACATCATTTTGCACTGTATCCTGAAACACAGAAGAAGGTAGCTCACAGCAGAGTATTCACTTTGAGCTACGCAGAAAAGGAATGTGACAGGAACTGAAAAGAGCACTGCGGGTTCCCAACCTTTAGGTCTGGCCTGCAGCAGGCCAGAATAGAGCATCCTCTGAAAGCCAAAAGGGTTAAAAATCCTGTCTGTCATCCTATATCCCGTTTTCTGCAACTGTGGATAGGGTGGGATGCTGTAACTGTCATCATATTTTGTCTCTGAAACACTAAGGGCCAAATCATGTGAGTACTCTGATGAATTCCTACTCCCTTGGGAATTGGCTCTCCTAGGACTGACACAAACATGTTCTGAAAAGTACAGGATGATAATAATAATGCTTATTTCCCCAAAGGAAGAAAGCTGGCGTTACTGTCTACCTCAACAGGGGGGATCTGAGGTACAGAGTTACTCAGAGACACTTAGCAGGTCAAAACCAACCCAGTCTTTCTTCTGCTCCCACATCAACTTGATGGTCCCTCTTGAGCAGGACACTGCTACAGGGTCCCAGGCCATCCACAGCATGGGGCAGCACCCGTGAGATGGGTGCTGTGGTGGGCAACATGGACATGGGGTAGGGGAGGAACACTGTGCCATACAGCTGGGGCTAGGAAAGCCTTGAGTCTCCTTGAGGAGGTGAAGAGTGGTAAAATGCAGGGAACAGAGCAAAAATTATATTCCCCAGGGCAGCAGGTCTCAGTGGTTATGCTGAGAGATTGCCTTGCACTGAATTTGAGCATTTCAAGGAAAAATGAAATTCATAAATCATCTTCTTATATGCAGTGAGAATGGGAAAACAAACTGTTAAACCGCTCACGGAGGTCAGGCAATAAAAATGTATGTATGTATCTATTGTTTCTTTTTGATCAAAACTTCATGAAATAAGTGTCCAAACACTCAAAGACATGGCTGGCACCAGACATCAGCTGTCCTTCAGACAGGCACAGATGCTGACTAAACGAAGGAAAAAAGCATTTTCTTTTACCTTCCTTATTCCTGGGCTACTTGCCAAGTCCTTTCCCAAATCCCCGTGCCTCTCTTTCTTGGGAAACAGGAGCTGGTCCTACCTCTTCCTCAGCAGCAGCAAGAGCCATCTCAGGCACCGCTCTTGACCCAAGGTGGGCTACCATGGCCAGGGGGAAGAAAGCCACCCCCTCGGTCCCACTCCTGCCCCCACCAGCCTTTTATAGGATTTTCCCAGACTTGTGTGGGGCTTCCTGGCTCTGTAGGATGGATGTGAACCCCAGCTGCTCTGCAAAATGAGCTTCTTTTAGCCCTAAAAGTTTTCTTTAGCACCTAGAAGTGCTCATGTTGATAAATGCAGGTCCCTCAGATAAAGAGCCACTGCCATATTCAGGCAATCTTTTAGAGAAGATATCATTTTCCTCTCCAGTATCGATGCTCCTTTTTTTATATTCTTTTATCATAATTTTCAGTTTCATAAGTGGTTTTTTTTAGGAATACATAAGACGTTTGGAAAAGGAGGGCACGAAGCCTGGGTTTGAAAAAGGTGGGTGCGAAAACTTCAACTTTTCAAACAACTGAAAAGAACACTTCGGATTGGCTGAAAAGCATTAAAAAACTGCACTTTTTCTCTTATAAAACTAACTGCATCCACAGAAACCCCAGTGTTGCTCCTCTCCTTAGGAACACCCACTTCATTAAATGCAATGGGAAACACTGCGTCGTTCTTTCTACTGTCTTTTTAAACAATGGGTCTGAATTCTTATCCTTTAAGCAGAATTGTCTCTGGCCAATTCAAGCATTTAATCCCCATACAGCACTCAGGCAAAAATCCCATATGTAAAGGAAGTTGAAAGAACGTGAAGAACTTCCTCCTATTAAATGAACTATTAACCATGCAGTTTGGAAAAAGTCTGGTGGAATCCAGACCCCAAGACTGATTAAAGGAACTCAATTATATCCGCTGACAAAAACTCCCAGCATATTTTGTGTACTGTAACTGAAGTGTGACTGAAACCTGCTACTCAGGCGGAAATCAATTCGCTGTTCCTATAGCAAAATGTAAAACTCCCCTTAGTACTAACTCTTATTTAATTGAAATAAATATTGCAGTTTAAAACACTAGTTGGGCAGAAGGATCCTACAGGGTGTTGACTTCCAACTGTTTTCTGTGGGAGCTTAGTTATAGCAGCTCCGATTTATGAAGTAGTGAGAAGGCCTGTGATTTAATTAAAGACAGAAGAGATAAAATCCTTCCTTCATAAATGAAAGCTAATGCCCTCTAATTGTGTAGAGATGAGGAAGAATACAGAGATATGTGTGTGAGCCTTCTTTCCTTATAATACCCTTGAGTCCTTGGTTCTGGGAAATTGCAGGATGAATTTTTTTTCAAATATTCCATTCTGCTGTATGCGGAGAGACCCATTTAATAACCCAGAGCATCGGGAACTGAGCCCTAGATTTTTCTAAGCAATCTACCAGCTCCAAAAACCCCCTTCTTTGGGTGCCCACTCTGAAAGACCTAAGGTGATGCCTCCTTTGAATGAGATTTTTATTGTGCCGTTCAGTGTCCATTTTTAGCTGCAACTTAAGGAGTCCTGGCCAGGGAACAGGCAGAATAGCCAAGGGTTTTAATTCCTCTCCACCTAATGCAGAAGCTGGGCTGGGAAATTAGCATTCCTCAGTGCAACTAGAGACCAGCAAAGTGTCGGAAATGCTTCCTCGGGATTTTCAGGCACGGTGCAATCAGACTGAGCAAAACCGTGGTTAGAAATGTGTCGTTTCTGTAGCAATGGTTGTACCCTAAATCTGCCTGCTTTCCCTTACCTTTCTGTTGGGTTACCTCTGCGTGGTACAAAGAGGAAGCCTCAAGCATCATCTCAGCTGTTTTGTAGCTGGAGTGCAGGACATCTTGTGTCCAAAAGAGGCTTCAGACACGCCCTGATGACACTCTCTTGTTTTCTTGAATGTTTTCTAGTTCTGCAATATAATTTCTGAGGCAGGTTTGACCTTCTCATAGGATGCAGGATATAGGACACAGGAAACAATACTGTCTTCTGCCTCATTTTCCATATGCCATCTTTTGTCTGCTCTTTTGACGGCAGTTGTTTTCACAGAACAGTGTCCCCAGCGTGTCTCAAATAAGTATTTTTCTGACTTTTATTGTGCATTCACAGGCAGGATTATTTTTTCCCATGTTACATTATTTTGGCCTTCTCAGCATCACTTGTCTTTACTCGCTGATTTTCCAGCCTCTCTAGTGAAAATGTTGAATAGTGCATGTCTGAGACACATCTGTGGGGTCTGGCTGTTGTCCAAGAGGAGGACAATGTCTCCCCGCAAGGTTCCTGTGAATCCCCAAATCACAAAGAGATCGCCTCTTACTCATATTTAAAACAAGGAAGTCGTTGGGCTCAATTTAGTTCTATGTAAATATACCGCTCAGAAGTATATTATCATGGTAATCTCATAAGGAACTAATGGTAGCTCCTGCTAAAATTTTAGCTAAAGCACAAGTACATAAATGAAAGAGACTGATTAACCGATTTTGATGACTCCTTCAATCATCTTTTCCATTAGTGCGGGATTCATTAAAGTGCAGAAAACTTGCACAAAGGCCCTTCAGATCTATCTGTTTGATATGTAAGATCTAAACTTGGGATATGCCTGATCGAGCTCTGACCTGACATGCAAAGAGAGTTATTCCTCAAGGTCTCAAACCAGAAAATAGCTCTGAAATGCTCACTTCAGCTGTTGAAGACTGCTCAGTGGCCATCTAAATAACCACATGTTGCCTATGGTGTCTATACATTCATTCAGCACGAAGCCTTCATAGCAGATTCTTTTTGTGCTCTTGCTTTGTATTGGTAGGTAGGTTCTGACATGCGAATTTAGTTCAACCTCAATTAGACATTTAGTCTTCTGACATCTGGAACAGTGGCTGCCAGCTATTTCTCTTCTCATTTTTTCCTGAAAGAAGTAAAATGCTAGGTTACATGTTAAAAAGCTCGTCTGCACACCTACAAATGAGCACAGAGATGCTGGCAGGAGGGAGGGGAATACAATAATACCCTTCATCAGCCTCCAAGAGATGGTTCAGAGAGTTGGGGTTGTTCAGCCTGGAGAAGGCTCCAAGGAGATCTTATAACGGTCTTCCAGTCCCTAAAGGGGCTCCAGGAAAGATGGAGAGGGACGCTTGATCAGGCAATGCAGTGACAGAATGAGGGGTGATGGTTTTAAACTGAAAGAGGGGAGATTTAGATTAGATACTAGAAAGAAATTCTTTACTGTGAGGGTGGTGAGAGCCTGGCCCAGGTTGCCCAGAGAAGCTGTGGCTGCCCCATCCCTGGAGGGGTTCAAGGCCAGGCTGGATGGGGCTTGGAGCAACCTGGTCTGGTGGGAGGTGTCCTTGCCCAGGGCAGGGGGGCTGGAACTCAATGATCTTTAAGGTCCCTTCCAACTCAAGCTATTCTATGATTCTATGATTCTAAGACAGAACATATGATTACTCAGTGAAAGACCTGCCACCATGAACTTTGTCTGTTTTGTAGCCTTCAAAGCATTATTTGTACAAAGACAATAAAAAAGGTCTTGTTCCTTTATAAGGGTGACTGCAAGGAGTCGGATCTCTGAGAAGAACAGCAAAGATTTTCTTTCTCCAGCTCTTGAAAATGACTCAGTAAGAGATTTTGATCTCTGTACTGTAAATTTGATATCCTGTGGATCTCCTCACCTCACCTATTGAGTTGCCTGTTATATTACATCTTTCTAGCTTAATACGTGATTGATTAAAAAGCTTCATTTTTCTGCTGGCTTTTCTTTCTGTATGATCATTCTGGCCTAAAATGTTTCACACTCATTATTATTATTATCAGCCAGACTCACTGCTGTAGGAGAACAACAGTGGATGGGTTTTGTTTTAGGTACTTATTGCTGGAATATGTAAAAAACCCTCTCTTTTATCAAAGTAACATAAACCACAGACCTATCTGTCCTGATAGACAGCTTATTAAGTGTGTTTCTCAAATACGGACTGTTCCCCTAAGGACAAGTGACTGCTTTAAGGAATAAACACACACCTGTAATTTTCCTACATCTCTCTGGGTACGGTTCTTCTCTTGGAAACACTTTGCCCACCCATCTGCTTGGGGTCCCTAGACCTGGGAGTAGTAACCCATGGAGTTTTTTTCCTTACACCCAGGTCAAGGCTTGGACTTCCAAGGCTTGGACGTGGTCAAAGAGGACTTCCTTGTCCTCTTTCTTTGCCACTGGTTCTCTTTGTTGGAAAAACCTGTTCTTCAGTCTCTGATGCGCTTTCAATGGGAAGGGGATTTCACCATTGGAATATAGAACTGCCCCCAGCCATGCTCCTCAGCCCTATTTGCTGTTGCAATTCACAACATTTGGTCTTCAGTGTTACTACTGCTTATTTTTTCCACCTTATTCGCTGAAAGAATAGCTTTAGATCGATCTGAATTTTTAGGTAAATGCACTTACTTCTGACAATATCCAGTCCTTTCTGACCAGGAGAGTGGCAGCTGTGAGCCAGAAGGTCATAGGACTGCTCTCCTAATGGAAGGCAGGTTGGCTTTTTGGAGGCAGAGAGGAAAGTGGCAATTGGCTGCTCCAAATGGCCCTGCTGGAGGTTGAAGGTCAGGCCAGCTTCCTCAGGTGCTGTGAATACGGTATAAATGTCCAGAGAATTAGTTGATCTCTGTTTTGTCCCATGGAGCCTCGGCATGTTTAGTCAAAGCATTTTCTTTTTCTCATGCACACGTAAGAGGTAGAACTTTGGAAGCTGCTGCATGGCTCTACAAAGGTTCGTTGCAAGGGATTTCCCCTCTCCATTTCTATATCCTGCATCTGTGTTTTATTAATTAGAAGAGTGAGAAATGCCTCTTAATAAAACTTTAGGAATACTAGGAAAACAGTGCAGCTATGGGCCTGCAAAGAGCTGCCCCCACAACTTCAACAGTCTTATGTCTCACAGGGCTTGTGGGCAGAAACACCATCACACACATATCCCTTACCATGAAACACGGGAAGCAGGAGGTTTGCAAATGTGTGACCGACGTCAAACCTCAGCACCCAGTAGATATTTCTCTCAACAACATCATTTGACAATGTTTGAACCCAACGCAACAGATAAAGAGAGAAGAGAAGGGCAAGGCTTCAACAACATGGGCTTAATTACCTTTGCAGTTTAACTGCAGGGTAATGAAGAGGTTCCTGGGCCAAATTAACACCAAGAGGCAAGGTCTTCTGAGCCCCCTTCCACAGGAACACGTGCACAGGGTGGAAGGAAAGACAACCTCTCCTATCGACCATTTCAGATGTTTCATCCTTCCAGAGGTCTGGTGAGGGAATGGAGAAGCAGGAGAGCAACGTCCTCAGATCTCTCCAGAGCAAGTCAAAACTTTACCACCACATCCCTGAGCCCTAACATCATTTAAAACCCAGGTTCAGCCAGGACACACTCTGCCAGTCACAAAGAAGCGAACAGCTCACACAGATCACCTTTCCTGCCCTAAAATGCACTACGAGAAGCTTGGAACATGTTTTACATATTTATATTTCCCAGCACCGAGTGATGTTGCCCTACATTTCCTCTCTTTCACCGTGAAGAGATGCGTGTCCTCACTCCCCCTACCTCCCCGCGGGAAGGATTTGCTGAACTAGATGAGGCTGCAAAGCCTTTCACCAGCAGGTATCTCAGCCGGGCTCCAGTTTGCTTCCTCTCCTCTGGTCCCCACAGCTTCCCCATCGGCCCAACCGCACGCGTGGTCATCCAAAACCTTCCTTCGTGCAGAAAGTTCAGGGCCTCGGCAGAAACTTGGAAGGATAATTTCTTGATTAATTGGCTTTTCCGCTTCTCAGGCAAAATCCTCCCATCACAACAGGGAGCCTCGAGCATCTGCTACCAGATGCTGCTGATGAAGGGAAACTCCAGCAGCGAGGACCAGGAAAGTCCAACTCCTGAACCTCGTTGCTCTCAAGTCACGCAGCTTGGTAAAAACCGAGAGAAGACTCAGCTCACTGTGGGGAATGCTGAAAATACTCATTTTACAGTCTCATTTTCCACATAGAAGCAGCCTAGTGACTTCACTGAGAACTTGGGGTAAACAAAACGCATTCTACAAGACTGAAAAAATGACAAAGGAGAAGAGGTTAAGAATTGTTTGACACCATCTTCCTTGCTTTTTTCACCCCATGTATGCAAAAAAGATAAAAATTTAAAAGGAACATAAACACTTCAATCAAACAAGAGAGTGTTTTAGAAAATTCCTCTGAAGACATTTGCCTATAATAATTTCAGAGGGTACTTTCTAGAAGCATAATACAGCAGTTCCCTTTTTTAGAGGTATGCGATTTCGCAGAAAGTATTCTGCATTTCTCCAAATTACTGCAAACATTTATTTTCCACTACTTTCATTTCTATCTCGCAGACTTCTTTCCTGCCCGTGACCACGTCTTCCTCTTTACAGTTAATGGGAGTTTCAGAGGCACAGAGGGTCAGGTTCTTTTTTTACTATTCAATAAGGCAAATAAAACCTTACTACTTGAATGACTCTCTGAAGAATAACAGGTAGATAAATCATGTATGATTTTTCCAGTCTTTATAACATCCCCCATCTAGAACACACACATACATACAGTTTTTAAAATTACATTGATCACAGTATCCACCGAGTGCTAAAATAAGTTTTGTGTGCTTTTAACAGAGTAAGAAAAATACTTAAAAAAAAAAAAAACACCTAAAAATTTAACCTAGGATAATATGAAAACAGTAAGAATTATACCTAACAGTACTGATTGGAATGAAAGCAAAGCTGCCTATTAGAAATCTGACCACTGATCGAAGCTTGCAATTTTAGCCTTCATCAATTGCTTTCTCGAGTGACTCATCAAATCAGCATTGCCTAAAAAGTCAATATTGAGAAACCAGGTAAACCAATAAATACTCCTTTCAGCCACACAATTGCTACCAAACACTCTTGAGAACACAGTAAAGCGTTTTATTGTTTATGCTCATTTTCATTTACACATAGGAGGAACAATCAATGCAGTTCTATCACAGCAGGTGGACCATATCCTGAAACTCGATAACTTTGACTGCTGAATACGTGTAGACCCATCTTAAGGTCTCATCAGAAAAAAATAAAATAAATAAAAAAAAAAAAAATAGGGGGCAAGTAGGGAGGAGAGTAATTTCACTAACATCAGTTAATTCATGATTCATGGGTATTTATTTTGCAGGTGATACATCTCTTCTGAAAGAGCAAACTGCTTCACTTCTTTACAAAATACACTAAATAATGTAATTACTTGGAGAATTCTAAATTTCGCAGTGGTACATGCGGTAAGGGTGTGCAACCGACACAACATGGAAAAACATGGTTACAACATCAAACTGCTACTTCTATTCCCAGCTGGTTTATGGAAAAGGTCATTGCACTTCTTGTTTTCTGCTCTGGAGTCACGGAGTAGAAGCAAGAAGTATTTCCTTCGTAAAGGCAACGATGAGGACAGACTATAGATATGCAGTGCAGTTGAACAGGTCTACAACTCCCATTTCTACAGCGTTTGCTATTGGTTTGAAATACTGATACAACTTTTGCACACTGTCACTTCTCACACGTGTTCAGCCGAAGGAGTCATTTGCAGAATTTACTGCCATGCTCCTACTTTAAATGCTGCTTTTTTTTTTTAATTACTTTTTTTTTTTTTTCTCCTCTTGGCCTCAAAAGTGAAGGGAGCAACTCTTTCCACTGAAAGAAAGAAATTACAGGCGTGCAGAAGTACAACTACGCTACCAACACAGACAGAGAGACAACTGTGCTCTTGTGCACACCCCTACAACTGGCCGGAGAACAAATTAAGAAGTTAAGCCTGCAAAATAAATGGAGTTTACTCTCAAACTTTTTTTTCTTCAGTCCAGAAGAATTATAGACCTTGATTCGAGGTTGCCCTTTTTTTTTTTTTTTTTT
>VXAK01002344.1:0-73610 GCA_013399435.1 Arenaria interpres
CATACCAGCTCCAGACGTTGCATTTTTAAAACTTAATGGCAATGATGGGTTTTCCATCATGGGGTCAGAGGGTTAGCAAATGTAATTTTCCAGACCTATCTAAAATATCATTAATTCTGTCCCTTGCATATAAAATGAGCTGAGTTATCAGAGTCACAGTTTGTTAAATATATGGCAAATTCTTTGGACTCTCATCTTCTATTCCTCAGATAAACTTCTCAGGTTGACAAAATCAATTAAAGTAGAACAACGTGAAGTCATATTGGGAGACTACATTGAAAATCACAAATGAGGTTAATATTAGATCATACTAATGGTTTTATTAAACACTACTAAACACTAATGTGTTTTATTGTACACATTAGGAAACTTATTCGGCCAGATTCCAAGCCAAAAGCCACTTTGCCGTCTATTTTCATTTTATATGTGCAGGACTCTGCTGCTCAATTTACCTGGAGGTGCTGGTCTTGAGAGTCAGTAGATTCTCTTCAACCCTTCATGGGAGAACAGGTCTAATGTGGCTTATTTCTTCAGCTGGAGTAAGTAGAAGAACTTTTGACAGGTTTGCATTGTTCCATTTCTGCCAGCAGTTAAAGAAATACATTCTCTATCTACTTTGGCAAGCTTTTATTGCACTAGCTTTAAAGAGTTATAGAGGGGCTGTTACTTCAAAGTGTTGTTTCCACAGTAGTAAAACAAAATATAGTTCTTTCTCCCTTTTTTGTTGTTGTTTTACAGTGAAAAGAGGAACAAATTTAGCAAACTCTTATTTCAGTCAACAGCTTCAGTGAAGAAATCCTACCGACAGGATTCCCTTGCCCTTAAAAGAAATCAACTGACATGTTTATCACACAAAATTCCAGCAGTGTCCCACAGTTCTGCACTGTTCTGCAGCAGGTGGTAGCATATCCCTGCTAGGATAGCCAAATTTTAAAAAACAATTTGCACTGTTATTGGAGAGCAGAACCTGTAATTCTTGATAAGGTAGATCCTTCAGTGGCATTTTTTCAGGAGAAATTCTTGTTGAAACAAAATCTATCTTCTTAGAACCTTTTAAGACCTGTGGGTCCTAAAAAAAACCCTCATGAAATATCTAAAAATTTAAATCTGTGATCAGAGAGATTGCTGTAATTGAATAGCACCTATGACAGAAACAGCTGGCGGTGAGATTATCAATTCTGGAGGACTGCTATATATTAACATACTAATGTAAATTAGTACATTGCTATTCTAGTAACATACAGCCTTTAAAATAATTTTAGTAAACTAAACAGTGCTTGACTTAGTGGAGGAGGCAGAGAAAACTCATGAGCAGACAGCATAATGAAAAGTATGGCAGAGACCCACTCTGTAGAGAAGGTTTATATGAAATTAAATGCTCTGAAAGTTAGGCAGTAGTCATTATTACTTTTAAGATCATATAAATATTGATTAGAAAGAATCCCTGGAGATGATCTAGTCCAAACTTCCACTAGAAAGAGACCCTTGCAAAGAACAGATAGTGTCAACCAAGGTTTTGTTAACCCATATCTTAAAAACCTCCATGGATGGGAGATTCCACAGCATTTTTAGGAAATTTTGTTGTGGCACTGCACTGCACTGGGAATTGTCTTGTAGTTAGAATCCAAGTCACATCTGCCAGGATGATCAGAGCTGACTCAAGATTCCCTCTCAGTACGCAGCCTGTAGGCATAATAAATGCTAAGCCCAAGAAGTGGCATCACTGACTGACAGTTTAAGAACATTTTGTTAAGATTTTTTAGTTTGAAAGGTAAATATTGCAAAATTAAAAGTGGAGATAAAACTTTCACAGAATTCTTTCAGTTTGTCATATAATTAAATTAAAATGTAATAAATCCTAAAAAATCTAAGATCTGTTTCAGTGTCTTCTAGATGAAATAATATTTTCAGTTTAAAGCGGTTTTAATTTAGAAATCGATAAAATGAAGAGAGTCAAAAAGTAGAAGTTTCCTTTTAGTTCAAAATCTATTTTTTGCTATTTTAACATAAAACTATTATCTGCAAACTGGTGAATGCACTTTTGATACAGATGCAGTCATGACCCAAAACTCAAAGCCTATAAAAGTACAATTCAAGGTTCCAGGAGATATCTAAGACTCAGAAAAGTGTTTATAACCTCTAGTATGGTACTACTAGATGGTAGTATCCTCTATCATCTTTCATTTCATCACTCTTTCTGCGAGTGTGATTTTTGTATGTCTGAATGTGACCGAACACAAGCCAACAGTACCATGGCAAATTGTTTCTCTAACTTGTAACGACCTTCCTCAGATTCATAGGAGATTTCTAGTATGATTTTACAGATCCTATCCAGATTTTTGTCTTTATGTCTATTTCACACACTGCCTGCTCAAGGATTTCAGAGTGACCAATCCCTGGGAAAGCATGTGAACAGGAATCCTCAAGGAGAAATCCAGGTGCTAAAGACAAAAGCAGTGACTGGCCTGAAGGCACTGGAGCTGAGCCCTGTGCCAGCGTCCCAGACCTCACAGGTACGCCCATTTTACATCTCCATACAGCCACAAAACTGCCTGGTTTGAAACAAAGCAGGTCTCATCCTACTTCTAGATAGCACTGTAGCAGTCTTGCCTTCTATACTGAAATGCCGGTCTAATTCAGAGTGAAGTTTCGCTGACAGATAAGAAATAAAACAAGACAGATACAGTCCTGAATAGCAACAACCATGATTTCTTTAATGGAGCAATTCCAAAAAAAAGCGTTCAGTGGTTACTATAACGGAGCAACTCCAATAGACGTATTCAGTGGTTTTATTTAATTGAACTCTTAGGATTTGTCTGCATTTGGAAGTTTACCAAAGTAGCTAGTTGAGAATAATTACCACACTAGGCTCTCTAATTCAGCTTTAAAGTGTCTTTTTCCAATTTAGTATAACCTATGTTGGAACTCTGCCTGAAGAGCTGTTTTGGAAGAATTCTGAGAGTAGATAAATCCTTATAATTATGAAAGAGGCCCATAACATAGTACACAAGAACCAGGCAATGAAGATCCAGCCCAGAAAAGATCTCAAATTTGTATATCTCTATCAAAATAAAGCCTCGAATATAACTAAATTATGCACAATGAATTGTGAGTTAAAAGAAAAATGGAAAAGTAGCATCTTACATATCTCGGGTCTCTCAAGAAGTTCTTAAAACTTATGAGCTTTGATTTAACTACACTTATAGACTTCATTAATATTTGATAATTACCTTAAGAATCTGCAATTCCTTTCATTCAGTTTGGCTACTAAAGTTCATTTTTTGGTATGTGTTAGTACAAATATATTCAAAAATTACTACATTTTGTACTGAGAACGTATTCAAGGGACATTTATAGCCCATTCTTACACAACTAAGGCAGTGCTATATCAATGAAAAAAGAAAAATAGCCATCCCTCAATGTCTGCTGGAGACAGAATAACAGGAGTCATTGCTAGCTCATATTCAGGTGGAAGCCTTAGCATAGAGGAACCAGTATTTACCTGCAGAGACTCCTGTTTGGGATTCACAGCTGTCACAAGTCAAACTGTTCGCAGAAAAACACAGTCAAGGCAGATTAAGAAAAGGTCAGAAGGACTCAAGTCCATTGAGAACTTGAAGGAGAAGTATAGGTCTGTGGGTTTGTATCTAGCATAGGAACAGTGAAGAAATAAGAATATTGGCTGCACAAGAGACAGTGTTTCAGGAGAATCAAATGCAGGGCTCCTCAGAGAGTGGTGCTTAATAGCCAAAGAATGCTCAGTTGCAAAGCAACTGAGGGGAACAGTTTTAGAGCATTTTAGTCTTGATTTTGTCTTGATTTCTTGTAATGATGTTCAGAAACCTTAGCAGGTTAACACTAAGAAGTGACAATAATTTCCCAGTGTAAACAAAGTATAAATATGGTGCCCAATGGCTGGAGCTCTCAGAGAGACCAGGCACAAACTCCAAGACAATCTTGTGTATCAAGAAGAGATCCCGTTATACCTGGCATGGCAGTAAAGGTCTAAACAAACGGAGGTGAAACTAGAAGCAGTGTCAGGATCTTATTTTGTCCCAGTGAAAATGCAAGATAATTCAGTAGCTCTTGGGACATACGATCTGTACGTAATTCTGTATCACTCATGTGGATGTTACGTTCATGCTTGAGAACACCAAGGGTTGTCAAGAACATCCTCTCTCCTGTCCTTGAGTCCTCCAGGGGTGCTTCGACGGTTTCTGTGGTTGGAGAGTGGGGCTGTGTGAGAAGCAGAATGGAGAAGGCAACAGCAGATTGGGAGAGCCGGAACACTGAAAACAGCCCTACAGAGTAGTGAATTGAATAGGAACCTAGATGCTATTTTAGGAAAGAATGAGGAACGATATCATTCTGTAAATATTTACAGTGCTCCATCACTATTGATATTTTCATTAACACTTTTTTATGGGTTTGGGGAGTTTTATAAAATAGCAAAGGAGTGGAGTAAATTCGATTTGCGTGGCTCACTACATCAGTCCAGGGCAGTAACACATGCTAGTTTTAGTCAGGTAATTGCATTTGACTTCACTGCAATAAATCGTGTCCTGTCACTACACATTACATACCATTATACACACAGTTGAGTTTGATGTTTTGGAGGAGGCTAATTGATCTAGTTTTACAAGAAGGAAAACGACATAAAGTCTGGATGCATGCATCCCTTTTTATGGGTAATCACTGCATCATATAAGGCTACAGAAATCTGAGGGTATGAAATTCATTTTGAAAAGAGCAGTGATACTAACAAAGGCCAAACAAGTGCTGCCACTTTCTTCTAACAGCCCACTAAAGCTCTGAAATAAGAAGTAATCCATTTCCTTATTATTCTATGTATGTTTTCTTCTATGCCCCAGGAAAATCAAGCCCTGATGAACAGGCAAAAGTGAGAAGTGGGAGCTCGCTAGGAACTAGAGTGTTAATTTGCAGTAGCAGGATCTCTGTTTGCTAAACACCCCTAGCCCCAATATGCTGCCCCATCTGCAAACAGAACGTAAGCCCCTGCAGTTCAGTTTATTCCAAAGTGCATTGCACTACTGCACGGCTACAGCTTTAACACAACTATAAATAAGCCTTGGCTGATTCTTCTTGTTTTTTTCACAGCTAGTGCAATGAAACCATGCAGTAACAATTCCAACAACGCAAAGGAAGTATTCTGAGCTAGTATAAATCAGGGTTGTTTCACAAAAGGCAATGAACTGAAGCTACTTTATGGCTCCTGGAGATGGGGATCAAAATAGTATTAGCGTGAAACTTGCTGCATGGAGCTATTTCGATTTATTTGTGAAGTACCTAATCCCCAGAAACTTTTGTGGTTATTAATCACAATATGCTTGTTATCCTGACCTGTTAATAGAGCAGTTGGAGAAAGATTGAGCTCCTGGTAAAAAATTCTGCCTCATCTTTTCATACTGTATATTGTTTTACTATTTTGCTCTGCAGTAAAAGAAATTAAATCAAACACACACCACTAATATTATGTCAACAGAGAAAGCTACCTTGGAAATCCTGTGGCCCACTGAGGTTCTAATCAGCCCTTCTTTGTATTTTTACAGAAGCAGGGCTATAGATGTTTCACTTATCATCACCAGTTTTGACCACTATAGCATTCACTCCCACATGCACAATTAAGTTCAAATTCTTCAGCTTTCCCTTTTTAAAAAATCTAGGTCGTCTTGGGAATGATATCAGAAAACTCATCACTCTTGGAGCTGTTTTTGTTTATAAAATGCTAAATTACCACAAGATATAGTGAATATTACAGGATCTATTTGAAAACTAATTAAAAGAAATCTCTTTGCAGGATTCATCCATAGTTGACAGAATTCTAAAAAGCAGATGTTGAGGAAAACACAGGCCTCAAATTTCAATGTCATCCCCAGAAATTGTACTTTATGAGACTGCCTCCTGCTAATAATCACTGCCACATAGATAAGTTCTCAAATGCTGGAAAGGGACATTTGTTCTCTGGCTGCTGGTGAAGACATTGCCTTATGAAGTGCCAACATTTTTCATCTTTCTCCCACAACACTGGAGTTGTTGCATTATTTGAAAATTTCTTCCTTCTAAATGGGCTGCTGCTTTCATAACCGTGTAAGTGTCTGAGGGTTCTAGCATAATAGTGAAGACAAACTGAAGATACTGTGATGTCAGAAGGTCCAACAAACAGTTGCTCAATTAACTTGAAAATGATCCTACATGAACAGAAGCTATTGTCTTAGATCCCCTTTTTCTTTAATACTAATTTTTCCTTCCTAGCATGTCTTTGTGTCAGAGCTGATGTAAAAGTATATATTAAGGGTATAATTTAATTCTCACATTATGCCTATTATATAACATTACAGAATTCTCAACAGGTCATGAACGATTGCATGATAATAATCTGTGCTTATTTGCAAAGATTTTTACATTAAGTCGTTGGACATGATAGAATGTAATTTAAAAAATATGATCAGTAATGTTTTACTGAAAGCCTATGTTGCTAACTATATTATCCTCAAAATTCAAATCTATATTTGGGACTCAGTCCTTCTGGAGAGCCAGTCAGTAAACAATGACCCATGACTTATGCCAGATAGTAAGATAAATTAAACTGGTACAATCATTCAGGGTATTTTCTACTTTACATTTGACAGTTCCACAAGTATGTGTTCAAATATTTCTTCCCTCTAATGACAAAAGCAATATTCACAAGGCAAGAACAAAATACTGAACTCAAACTCTGAAGTGAGTTATTGAAATATAATTACTGATATAATTTTTATTGAAATAGAAACTTGTCAATTTTCTCCAGAGGTATTTCTTCCTTTCATATTTTTGTAACTCAAATTGAGAACCTGCTTCCAGCACTCAAATTAGGATTACAGTCATTATTTCCCAACTCAATCATCTTGCCTGAAATTTTATAAAGAAGTTTGGCAATGAACGCCAGAGTGAACCACAATTTAAGTTAGAATCCAAATAGTGCAGCTTGTACAAAGCTGTAGCAGAATTTTTACTCATTGAGCAACATGCCATAACGTCACTGAGCCAAATCTATTGTTGAAGCTCTATCTCAGGTTTGCCGATAGAGAACAGAACCAGAGTAATTAATTATTTGTTTAAAGACAATG
Organism: Arenaria interpres; assembly: GCA_013399435.1. Taxonomy (NCBI): domain Eukaryota; kingdom Metazoa; phylum Chordata; class Aves; order Charadriiformes; family Scolopacidae; genus Arenaria; species Arenaria interpres. Next base: position 7,128 of record VXAK01002344.1, read on the forward strand.
CTGTGAGTCAATGCTGAAATAGGGAAGGAAGTCATTATATTCATCCCAAAGTCAATTCACATGCACGTGCAGCCCCCAAATGAATTTTGCAAGTCCAGTGACAAAACCAAAACTTTCTACTGGCAAATATACTGCTAATATGAGTCCAGGAAGTGGCAGAGAAATGAGAAAATCTTTTTACCCTCACAAATTCAAATGAAGAACTATAAGAAAGCAAAGTAAAGCTCGATTATGTTCACTTTGGAATCACGAGTTTCTTGGGCTTGAGTGGATTGGTCATTGGATACTGCTACTTGGAACGTAAAAATCATATAGGCACAGAAGTATGACATTTTCTAGAATTTTGAGGCTTAGTGAAACCTGATATATCAAGGAACTTTCTCATTTTTTTCTTGCTTCTTCTATTTTAATAAACTGATTTCTAAGTGGTATAGACTAAACTACATTGCTGGTCCCACTTTCAAAAAGATTTCAATCCATTACATTAGGATGGTTGGTTTGGAGAACAAAATATTTTCTAGCAATTGATTTATTCTTCTTTCTGTAGTGTAAACTATTTTTATTTAGTCCTTGAAATCGTTTTATGCCTATATACTTCCAACGTGAGAAAAACAAACCCCACATTTGTAATGAACACAGCAGCTCATGGTTGTTTCTCCGTGATAGCTGAAGTCCTGTTTTTGTGCACAGTGAAACCTTTGTGCATTTTGAAGCTATTGCCACACATACATAGAATAATAACAGCCCCATTTATTCAGGTTTTACTCACCACAGAATACTAGAGAGATGCTGAGGATAATTTGAAAATTTTGTTTTTATGAAGTAGTGATTGTCTTCTACAAGTCCTTTTCATACTTTCTGAGGCTTAGGGGTAGGTATGCTGGCTGCCCAACCAATCTCCTGAGGGATGTATGTGCAAAGCACCTTTTCTATGGCATTGAGTTTTCCAGCTGACAGTTTCATCTGGAACAGTTCTGTACCGGAATGGGCTATTTTTCATTTTGACAAGCAGAAAGGAAAAAAGAAAATAGTAAATGGAAAATGTTCTCTTGACACAAATCTTTAAATGGAGTCACACAATCATAGAAATTTGTGGTGATAGAGCCCATGTCCCTGCACCAAGACAGGATCAGTTATGACTGTCATTAGCGATAAATATTTCTCCAGCTCAGCAGCACTGACAACACCATACCTTGACCATACAGTCTATTCCAAAGTTGCTATATCCTCACTATTAGAACAGGGCTTTTTCTGAACATCAAATTTTAGTCGTTCTTGCTAGAATTTCAATCCCATTCAGCATGAAAAGGGAGAACAGACTACTCCTCTATGGCTTGAAACATGAGGACCGTGCAAGTAATTTCGTTAATAGATTTGAGGGGGTTTATATATTGGGAAATGCCTCAGTTCATTTCAAGTCTTCTCTTCCTCAGACTGGTGAAATCTAGTTCTTCCCCCCCCCGCTACACTATTGATCAACCCCCTCACTTTTCTGTAGATTTTCTTGACCTTTTTCAAACTGAACTGGCCAAAACCAGACTAGGTGGGATCTTGTTTGTGATTAAGAGACTGTTTACACCCCATTACAATTTGCAGAAATTATATTCTGCAAAATATAAATCATCCCTTCCGGCCTGGACAATTCTATGATTCTATGAGATTATTCTAACAATATACTTTTTGTACACTTACATTACATTTTTTCCATTTTTCCCGTTTTACTTCTATATTTAAGCAGTTCTCCTGTACAAATCTATTTCCAAATCTTTATCTTCCATCTAATTCAAACAAAATGACTGGTTTGGGCCTTATCACTTCTCCCTGGACTTCTTTAGTAATGTATGTATTGCATTTTTCAGTTTCCTGCTCTAATATGCACTCCTAAACAGAACTATAATAAAATATTTCTCATTCTTAATTCAGAGTCCTGCTCCAGGCTTCCGTTTTCAGAATATTGGGATGGAAATTATCCAGAACTCCCACTTCTCTGCAAGCAAACAGAAATTTCTTGGGCCTGAGGGTAGTCAAAGTAATACAATTTTGTTCATATAGTCTCAACTGCACTTAAATCAACACAATATTGTATTCTTTCTTTCCTTTGGATCACTCACTGGATCAGACACTTGATTATTTTTGATGGCAAACTGTAAATAGTTGCATAAAAACATCAAATGAAGATGTGATTGATACTGCAGGCAAATGAGACAAAGCATCACAGACAGAACTTCATGAGTTTGTAATGAAAAGGAACTACTCTTACCTTATTCCCTCTGCACGTGAGACATTTAAACATAGTTAACTGTATGTTAATAGTATTATAATTCAGAAGCAAAACCTGATGAAAACCTGGTCCGTCCCAGCAAGATGACTAGTGAAAAACCCCAGTGCATGTTACAGGGATCTCTGTCTCTTATGAGTGAGGGCTGGTCAATGAGATGTTGAACAGAAAGCTATTCATCTACCTGAAGTTTATATTTTTTTCTGTTTAATTTAATCTGGTATTATATCTATATATATTTATCAATTTATAACACCCAAATGGGCTGGGATCTTCCTTAGTATTACAGGTTGTAATTTTGGGGGCAGTGCCTCTAACCTGATTGCAGTGAATTCTTGGAGTTTTTTTCCAGGTTATTTACTGACTATTTCCTGATCCCCATCACTTGTCTTCTCTTTGCCCATATCCTCAATGCCATTGTCTTTACAGAGTCACCAGCCTTGCTGAGCACTGAGGAAAATTAAGAACCATGTGTAACTCATCCCTGCCACACAGTGGGCTCCTGTCCTTCCTCCCTATTTATTTCAGAAAGTATTGTATTCCAATATATTTCCATACCCTTCACAAGGTCTATCCCAGCCTGATATTTCATGATTCTCATTTTAGCCCTAAGCTGTTTGGCCCGTAACACATCTGTATATGGCCCAAATACATAACTAAAAAGGCTACACAATATCAGACCCTATTCTAATAGTTAACAATAACATTCTCTTCTTCCTTCATAGCCTCCAGTCTTGATTATGGATTTATTGAGAATAAATAGGAATGTGTCATATACATTGCCAATTTGGCGGATGGCTTGCAGAGAACGCATTATTCTGAAGAAAACACATTTAATGCAAAGCTAAATAAATGTATTTGTTTCAAACTGTTCTATTGGCAGAAAGGCTTTAAGACAGCTGAACCAGAAAAAGTCCCTAAGCAATCATCATAAAGTCTCACTGACACTAACAAGGGTTGAGTTTCACTGGATTAAGAGTGTCCTAGTAACTTTCACACAACATAAAGTCACTGCTTCAGAAAGCATTGGGGGTTGGGTTTTTGTTGGTTTTTGTTTGTTTGTTTTCTCAAAAACTACATTAATTGCATTAATTTATTTTAGGAATATAAAACATGCATATGAATGATTCAATTTTCAACATCCAGTATTCAGTTTAAGTTATTGTCCTTTTCAAGGATAGAGCTTTCCATTTTATGCATGCCAAGAGACATGATTAAAAATATAGGAGCTACATTCACGGGGCACTGGAGGAGTATACTGCAGAATATTTTTGTCACATTTACTAGCTCTTAGCAAGGTGATTAGCTCTGAGAACAAGCGCAGTGTTATGGGAAAAATGTATTTCTTTATTCCCTGGTCTTTTCCATAGCGCCGGTCGTGGAAGTTTCTTGGCAATGATTGTCATTCAGGCTTGGCCCAACAGTCAAAGGGGACCCAACACAAGGTCAAAACTTTGACCTCAGCACCGCAGTCTGAAAGAAGTAATAAGAAGAATGCCATCTGCTGATCGCTTCATCCCCTCTCCAGTGCACAGTTTCTAATTACCTGAAGTGCTCGTTGTTGTCTTCACCTTGCTTTTGCATGCAGCTAACGTGCTCAATATTTGAATGTACTTTCCTGGAAATACAATCTATTTAGTATTGCCCTTCATGACACCAGACTGGATCAGCATCTTAAAGAAGATGACAAGTGGGAAGCAGTGACTCACTGTGCTGCCCAGAAACACAGTGTAGAGCTGCGAATCGAAGTGTCTGTGAAAGATAAACCACGCTAATAATTTGATTTTGTCTGCTAAAATATGTGTCAAAGCTTCCAGATTCCTAAACTGCAGCTTGAACCCTGGCACAGAAATAAGTGGTGCTTCTCTATTTCTCAGTATATCAATGGCTCAGTGAATCTCAGTGAATTTGGCTCACTGCTGCTTCACTTTGGGGACTCTGTTCCCTGGGGCACTCACAACTGTCACAAAGTTCACAGAAATTTCCTTAAAATTTTGTCTCTTTCATATAAAAAAAAAAATAATATATTTTTCTTGAACAGTGATTTTAAAGTGGTATTTCTTTGGATATCAGACCTTTTCTCTTTCACATGAGAAAAAGAACCTTTAAACCTCTGAGGATGGGTTTTTTTCACACTGATGTCTTGCCATCTACTTGTGTAGTTTATTTCATAGCATTTAGTGCCCATTTTGCAATGACACTATTTTAGATGCTATTGTGTATTGTGCTACTGTCTGTTGGTTTGCTGACCTATAAAGCCCAAATGCCTCACATATCTTGGAATCTAATGGTTCTTGTCAATTTAATGATACACTTTAAGAACTGAGAAACTGAAAGAAATTGTCAGACCAATCTAACCCACTATTTCAGTGCTAATAACAGCAGAGATGGAAAAAATGGGCTAATAACTTATTTTTTAGGTGTTGACATATCAAATTTTGAGAACAAAAAAATTTATTCAGATTTGTCATTTCAGGCTTTAACCCTTACAGTAACAAATGCAGTGCTAGATGAAGTAAAACTTTACAACCTATTGAACTGGTCCCACAGCAGAAGTTGACAGTATTACACATTGCTAAGTGCCCACCAAGAGTTTAAAGAATAATCCTTGATAGAAATTTCAGTTCATCCTTCTGGGGCCAGGTCAGCTCAATGGGTCTGCCAGCTAGATCCAGTGTTATTATTATTTTATTATTATGTTGGGTTATTATTACAACTAATTATGTTGGTAAACCTGTAACCATTGATAATACCACAAATTCAGGAAAAATCATAGTGATACCAACTTGAGAGAACAGAATTCAGCTGTTGGTGCAAAAAAACAGCTGAACTTTCCACTGTAAAACTTCTTCAATCAAACTGAAAGGCAAAATGGTAAATATTTTGCAATGTGTATGTATTTTGAAAATGTATTCAATACTGTGCACTTATCCTGTGCTTTATAAAGTACCATTCTTCCTCTATCTAAAACACTAACTCATATTAAAGCCATGTCCACAAGCCTTAATATAGGAAGAACGGGATAACGACCCAGTTATGTTATTGACTGAAACTCTAAAGCTGGTGGGTTTTTTGTTATTTGTGAGGTTCTGTTTGATGTCCTTGACTTATTTGTGGGGTTTTGTTTGATGTTATTGGGTTAGTTTGAGTGTGCTATAAGTAAATTTTGCTGGGTGGCACAGCCTGCCCTAGAAATATCAGTAAAGTAATAGCTGCAGTGAAAAACAGCACATTATTCTTGCAGTAAAGTAGACACAAATAATTTTTATATGCTATAGTTATATATAAATTATATATAAAACTATCCCTATTATTTACAGAAATATATAGAAAAACAGACTACAAGCTGATAATGGGAACTGTCCTGGCCATCTCTCTCCCAGTAAAAAAAATTATTCTTTACGGCACATTTTCCTCTTGATTTGCACATCCCCTACCCAGGTGTCTCTAGTGCTATGGTTCTCCTTTAGAGATTAATAGGCTTTACTAGTGAGAAACTTCTAATGATAGCCAGCCAGATTCTCCCTTTCTCCAATTTATCTGATGAGACCTTGATCTGTACTGTTGCTCAGAGTGAAAACTGTAGTGCCTCAAGTCGCCTGGAACTCTCTGATTCAATGCACTGACACTCATACTTTCAACTTGCAAGAAAATAATTTTCCTCTATGAAGTTCAGCTTTAGCGAGTCATTTGTTAAAGCCCATATGCAAAAACCATGGCAGGGACACTGCTTTGTGTGAATGTTTCTCTGACTGAGTGCATCACTTGGAGAATATTGTTTTCTGGGATGGGATAGCTAACAGCTAATATTGTGATTAAATTTAAGCAGTGATTTAACCTAATGGGATGACTTTTGCTCATTACTGTGTACTCACACAGCAAGAGATTGTCCTGACCACAATTAATATTTATCATTTCCAGTGAAACTCAGGAATTCCATCTACAGGCTAAGACCATGCTGTACAAAGCACTGTAGAGACTAAGAAGAAAAGAGTCCCAGACAGCATTGTGAGCAGTTACCCATGTTTGTCTAACTTGTTCTTATGCACCTCAGCTACTAGAAACTCCACAAATTCCCTGGGAAATCTATTGCAGAATTTCACTTGCCTTACTTATAGAATATTTTCCTGATACCTGACTGTCATTACCCGGTTATGACATGGAAACTATAATAGATTTTTCATTCCCTCTGTGAGATGTGAGACTTCAGAATTCTTACAGCAAGAGGTGAAAATGATAGCATCCTTAGTCTGCTAAGAAAAAAAGATGTCAAAAAAAGAGTTTGCTTATGTCAGTCCCTCAAATACCCGAATCTGATGTGTGGGTCAGAGGAACTAAATGTTTTACATAACCTCTCTCATTTGCACAGAAAACATTTATACTAGTAAATAATTCATTACGTGAGATCCTCTTGGCAATTTTAATTATAAAATTCATGATTAAATTATATTTTATGTCCTGGGAAATAGCAAACAGTTAACCAAGGTCAAGCCAAGTTTCAGCCAGTCCAGGAGGAAATTTATCATGTATTTGCTAACTAAAAATTATGCTAAACTGGAAAAGGCAGACACTCAAATATTATCTGGTGAGAGAAAGTAAAATTACCCTCAAGTCAGACCTCAGCCAGTTCAGAGAACCCAGAAAAAAATTGTAAGCGCTGGCAAGCACAAACTTTGTGGTCCCTGTGATTTCCTTATATATAGACAGTAGGTATATGACCCTCAAGGACTCTTGTAGCAACCCCCGTGAGATACTGTCAGCTGATAATTCTTGCATTATTTGGGTTGAGTTGCTTATTCAAAGGAAATGTTACTCTGTGTTCAATAATTAATGCTTGGGTTCTTAACTCTTCTTTGAGATGTGAGTAGAATCTGAAGGGAGTTACACATGCAAATACCACCTGCGCATCCCAGCTCCACTGCCTGGAAAACATCTGCCATCTCTACTTTGTGTCTACTGACCCTACCCTGGTTGTACCAGTGCCATCAAGACACTGTGAAGCTGCTGAAGAGTAAGGACTTGGCTGCAGAGGATCTAGAAGGCGTCCATTGCTTCACCCCTCCACTGTAGCTCTTAATCATAAAATCATAGAATGGTTTGGGTTGGAAGGGACCTTAAAGACCACCTAGTTCCAACCCCCTGCCCTGGGCAAGGACACCTCCCACCAGACCAGGTTGCTCAAACCCCCATCCAGAACCCCTCCAGGGATGGGGCAGCCACAGCTTCTCTGAGCAACCTGTTCCAGTGTCTCACCACCCTCACAGGAAAGAATTTCTTCCTTATGTCTAATCTGAATCTCCTCTCTTTCAGTTTAAAGCCATTACCCCTCATCCTATCACTAGCTCTGGAAGTCAACCTTTCCAGATTTCTGCGGGCAGTGTTGTTCCCTAAAACAAGAAAGGATGCCCAAAGAAATGGCTGCTGAATGCAGGCAGATCTATCTGCTCCAACAGCAACAAGCAGGTCGTCGGAAAAAAGTTGGATGGTTACCCAGTATAGCTTGTTCTAGACTTGCATTGTATTTGACACTGCAAGTTAGAAAATATGTTTTTAATCTCTAAAATGACTAGGGAGACCATGGCCTCAGCACAGGACTCCAAGTGTTACTTTCTTTGTAGCCCCACGGCGCTGTTGCTGCGGCGGTTCGGAGCCTGCAGAAGGGAGATGGACAACGGAGCCAAGTGTCGCCGTGGCACTCAGAGCAATAACCGAGATGGAACAGCAAACTCACTGGGGAGAGAGATAATCAGGGTGTTTTGATGGAAACTTTACGGGTCTGAAGAACTTGTGGCTGTTCCAGATAGAGGGAGAAGTTACCACCAGAAGAGGTTCAAGATAATAGGACTAGTCAGGATAACATAGTTGAAGGATAGTGTCTCCAGATAGTCCCCATTTGGCTGTACATCACACAGAGATATTCACGGCTGCCAATACTAACATTATCTCTAGAATTATACTAATTACCAGCTTTGTTATGCAAAACAATCACTTATTTTGGTAATGCTGGCATAATTCTAGATGAATGAGCTCAGACTTAATCAGACCCAAGGGAAAAATAAACTGAGAAGCCACTGACAAACAAGCATGATTTAAACTGTAGAGTTTATTTTCAGGAGCTTGCTAATAATATAGATTGACCTCCACTATCACTGGTGCTTTCACATTTGAAAAGCAATTTCCTTCCATTTCCTCTGACTTACTGTGCATAACTTCCTAACAGGAAGAGTGAGAAGTTCAAGGAATCTTTAAAAAGGAGAAATTATGGTGAGTTATTGCACTTAGATCAAACCTAAAAAGAGGGTCTGGCTATGAATCTGAACCCCAAACTGTCCTGTCAAGTTTTTCAGCTCCAGAGACTGGTTCCTGTTTCTCTCTCTACTTCACACATCAGAGTTTGATAGATGTCAACTTTTTCTAAGCATCACCTGTTATAAAATCCACCTCTGGGCTACTTCCAATAATTGCTAAGAAGTGGCAAAACTTTTCTCAGAGAAATAATTTCAACGCATTTTGAAGCCAGTTAAAAGTCAACACACTCCTCCTTGTCTGCCCACCTGCTTCCTTCCTCCCCTCCAAATGCTTTATTTTTAAGGTCAATGCTAATTCTGCAAGGAAGGTAAATTCTCAAATAAACAAAATAAAAATAAACTACCTGAAATGAATAGACTGGGGCTTTTCATCGCTTGTTTATTTTTGGTTTTCTACCAAAAGAAAAACTAATTGTTCCACAGTCCAACTGCCTTGAGCCTTCTACCTTATGAAATCTCTGTTATTAAGTGGTTCAGCTGTCAGAAAGATTTAATCCCTAATCAGTCTTCGCAATCAGATCGTGCAGACTGCCAGACAAATGCTTGACTTTAATTCACTACATTTTATCTTGATGTGTATCTGCAGCACCAGATGCAACGCGCAGGGAAAGAAACAATGCTCCATCTGGGACACCTCCTTGCATTTCAGCTCCGCTGTTATGTTTCGTGACTTAACCATGTTTTTGTTTCGTTCTGCTCTCCCAGCTGATATCTTCACAGTTGCTCTAATTAGTAGACTTGCTATTAAACGTAGATTTCATATGATTTTAACTTTCCTTAAAGACTAAACAAAGGCAAAGTGTTAATACTCCTTTTCCAGCCAAAGTATTACACTTTCATTTGAAAAGCTCTTTAACCTCCTATTTGTGCTTTTGTTGCATTTTCTATATTGGTCATTACCTGCCTATGAGCATCATCATCTCCTCCTACCCCCGCTTCATAGCACAAACCATACTATTTCAGTATTCAGTTGTGGGTGTTCTGGTCTGTCCGCTTTCATGAAGCTCATAAGAAAACAAATTTAACCCAAGAAAATGTGCTTTACTCGGGCTGAATCAGTGTTTCTTCTCCAGGTCTTCAAGTTCTTCCAACTCAAGCTGGCCCATATCAATTAATTTTCTCTCTCCTGCCTCTACTGCTTGCTCTTGAAGTTAATTCTTAAACTTTATTTCACATGCAGTTATAGTACTTGTGAGTCCACAAATGAATCTGAAGGCAAACGTGTAGTTGCAACCAATGAAACCTGCACAGCCATTTGCGACATTTTCTTAGTTCAGAGGTTCCTAGGGGTGGGTTAGTGCATAAACACTATTAGAGCTTTGTCTGGTGGAACCACTCAATGAGATGAAGAATCTAGATTTTACGTAAAAACTGTTTCTAGCTTATATAAATTAAAAATAAAAATAAAGCAAAACAAACCAAAACAAACTGAAATTAGAGCTGAATATGCAGAGAACCTAAGACGAATCTCAGAGCTATGAACTGTTTTTGCATCAGTCTTCTAGAAGCTGGTGCTCCTCCATGACCAGATACATTCAGTGGATTTTATATTGTTCCTTGCACTTTGAATTGTTTTAATATTACCTACCCCCCTAATTCAGATACAATTTATTTGAAAACACAGTCACCATGACAACGAACAGTGTAAATGTCAAAAGACTTTAAAAATGCTCCCTGTTCTACAACGTGAATCTGTTCCTAATTTCTTCATTACAGTGTCTCACTTCTGTCTCTAAATCAGCTTCCGTTCTGCATGCAGCGATCACCTGACACCAACATTTTATTGATATATATATATACACACACACCCAGGCCACAGTGTCTACTCAAAATTCACTGAGTCAGTCAGCAAAACTAATTATTCTGTTTTAAATCATTCCTACGGCAAGGTGCTTACATCTTTGTAACAAAAGCATGAATTCAGGGCCACCTATGATTTACTACATTTTGAGAAAACCAGACAAGAATATTTTATCAAAAAACTCCAAAATAACTGAAAAAGATTACAGCAAATGACAGAATTCAATCCTTCAGTTTCCAGAGAAAACAGGTGAAGTGCTTCGAAACCAAAGATTTTTCTAGGATTTAGTGCTTATTTTAAATTCATTTTATACAACAGTGAAACTTCCACAAATTTTCTCAAGATCAGACACAGTTAGGCAAGTACATCTAATTGCATATACAACTGATGATCTGTAGAAACAAAAGGAGCAAATCGTGTACCTCATCTCGTCAGAGATACAGAGATAATAAAGTATTTTTGCTTGTGGACTTCAGCATCAGTTACTCAACTGTTGCCCTGTCCTCCTGGAAAGATTTCATTACAGATGAAGCTCTTTTCTACAGAGAGAAACAGGGTTTGCCGAAACTTTCATTATTTCTGCTCATTGAACTTATGTCACCACAAAGGCAATGCGTTTAGGCTTTAATTTGCAATGAATTTAGTACTTTCAGATTAACAAGTAAGAGGCACATACAGGCTGTAACAGGCTATCCCTGCGACTTTCCTCGTGTTCTCTCACACCCTTTGTTACAGCTTATCCTGAGCTTCTATTTGTGAAGGGATCTCACTTTTTCCTTAATAAGCATCCTTGGTATCTAATCTAGTGCTCTGCCGTGTGATTTGAATAGCAGCCTTCAGGATAGGTACTTGTGGCCTCTCTGAGCTGTGAAATGAATCAGACACAGGTATCAGCTTTTCTGTCATCCTGGCATGAATCAAAAATGCCTCAGTCCCCAAACGCTGACAGCCACAATTTATTCTTCAGGATTTGAGGGGAAAGTGCCACTGAGCACGCGGCTTTCCCTTAGGAACCACAGCATAGCCACCAGAAAGTGAAGAGCCTCAATTATTAAACTTCCCATTTCAGATGCGACTACAGGGAAGAGCGTAAAGAATGCTGATGTTCAGATTTCAGGGAGTTGGAAAATTTTGATTCCAAGTCACTGCTTATTATAACAACTGCTGAAAAATGGCAGTTCTATCCGGGATTGGAATGCCTGGGTACCATATGTCGTGGTGAGAATTCCTTCAGCCTTACGGGCTGGAATTCACAAGTGCATTAGGAAGTGAACAAACTGGCAGCATTAGGCTCAAAATTACATTCACATGAATAGTAAAGCTTTATGAGCTTTTACCTGATGCTTATCCCAGTACCTCTTTAATTTCAACCTTTAAAAAATGGCAAAATCAAATGTGAAATATTTCCTAAACCTTCCTTTATGATTGTCTGTGGATTTATCATTTTCTTTTAGCTAGCGTCTCTCCTGCCCCATTTTTTTAAAAAAATCTTTTGAAGCCTTGTACACTTTGAATCACTAAGAAGAATAAAGTTAGTTCTGAGAGAATAGAGAGCAAGGTGAGAAAAAAGGTGGGCTGCGTGATGTGATTATGGACCCATGGAAACATGAGAAATGAGTCACTGTTCATGAAACCGAGTGATCATAAAGAAATGAGATAAAAAGAAGAGGAGGAAAAGTAGTTGAAAATGTTAGTATGTTAACTGAAATCTGCTGAAAAACACTACTTTAAAATAAAACAATTAACAATGCCTCCAAACTAAGTAAGACTGTGTGGTAGTGTAACTTTTAAAAGGAGTTTTTTCCCCCGCACAAGTAAAGTCTTTAGATGAACACAATCCGGTAAGAAAATTACCACCAGCAAAATTCACAGAGGAACATAAAATTACTATCAGCTAGCAGAATTCAGATTGCTACTGGCAATTGTATAAATTGAATGCAAGGAATATAATGATTACAGCTTCACCTTTCAAAAAGTTCATGTTAATCCCTCATTTTGCCTCAAACTCTATGTATTGAATGTTTGTTGCTGTTCTGTAATAATCTCAAACAGAAATTAGTCTGGGTTTTTTTGGTGGTCAATGGGAAAGAGAACACACAAGAAAGCTGATATAAGCCTTAGCCTGGGGGTTAATGCACGCTCCTGGAAAATTAGTGTGGGTTTGACTCCCTCCCCTGCCAAGGAAGGTCAAGACAAGGTCTTTAACCATAAGATACCCAGGGCAAGTACCAGTGAGCTCTTCCCTCCTTCTCCTTGATCCATCAGCTGGGTTTTCAAAATAAAGACATGTATTATCCAAGGTCCAATTGCATCAGGATGCAGTGTGTCAGGATTGCCTAGAGACAGGCTAGAGCTCTTCAGACATCAGCACCACACGGACCCCAGCATGACCTGGAGCAGCACAACCAGTGCCTGGCTGCTTACCTTGGGACGCCTGGGAACCCATGGCTTTGCCAAATTGATAATCTGTAGGGAAAACTGGAACCTCACTCAGCAGAGAGCTCCCAAACTGCAGTTTGGGCCTCTTAAAATAGAATTCCCATTAATTTTAGTCATCTGTAAGGGAGGGTCTTAGTCCAGTCTCACTGTCTAGAGTCTATCTCTTACCAGTTAAGAGAGATAGAGGCCCTCAGACGGCACTACAGCCCACTAGTGTTCACAGTCTTTTCCACGATAGGGAGAACTGTGTTCTCAAAGTCCACATCATTATCTACTGGATACTGATAGACCAAGGTAGGCCAAATACCTCCCTGTCAGAGCTCTAATTTTATTCATGAAGATGACTCTCAGCCTAAGAGACCTCCTAGATACGTTTTTAGACACTTGTGTTCCTCTTTAGATGTCATCCAGAGAACGTCTCCTTCTCTCCACCCTAGCACTCCCTAAACACATGGACATCCTCTTTGGACAGAAGCTGACAGGGACATAATCCAATATCCAAGATGTACATTTCCACAGAACAACGATCTTTTATATGAAAAGGCATCAGATCACACCCCAGTAGACACAAAAGTGAAGTAACAGTTTTCAGCATACTGGACATTTCTGTTTTAAACTGGATTTGTAACAGGTAATTCTTTTGAGCCTGAAATCATAGTGATGAAATCCAGGGGTAAATGAAATCTTGTTTGGTAGAATTATGCTCTATCAGTAAAAGCGGGTCTGTTCTCATGTGCTGTGAACTGAATGAAAAATGCACTGATGCCTGTAGAGGAGTAGGATTATTCCCCCAGCCAGGACTATGGCAATACAGAGACTTGGATAACGGAGCTGCCCCATCAGCTGATAACTGAAGTCTTGAGTCGCCTTTCTCCCAAGAGAAAATAAAACACAATTAGTGAGGAATGACACAGTTGTGGAAAATGCAGCCTCAAGAAAGACTGAAAAATCAACCAAAAAATGCATCACGTTTGTGCAAAGCATTGAATAATCACACTCCTGTTCTGTCAAATCTTACAACAATCATAGATGCTCAGTTACGCTCACAGGTTACATTTACACAGCTCCGGGGACTAAATTCAAGTATTAATCAGTTTAAACTTTTGGAACTTTCTCCTTCAGGAATTTTGACCTAATCCTTTTCGTGCAAACTGTTCATTGCTTAACAAGTAGCAAATGTTAACTTCTTTTTTAATGAAGAGGGACTTCAAGAACATTCACTGAAACCAACAGTCCCCACTGTCCTCTGCAAGAAAATGCAGAAAATGAGGAAAGCGCTGCTGCAGAATTACACAGTCAGGGGTAATGTATATCTGATCATGTGAATGCCAACAGAAACCATCTGAAAAAAAAAAGATGTCTGCAAACATTTCTGAAAATGATCAAGCATAGTGGTGGTTTTTTTTCTCAAAAAGAGAGTTGACAATACTCTTGCAGCCTTTAAAAACCTTAGAAAACATTGCATTGAGAAATGACCTTGTTATCGCAAAGCCTTTCTGTAAGCTGTATGTTAGTGGTGCCACCAGAGACATCATATAAGGCATCTTTTGTAACATACTTGTATCTTACGGATTTTAAATATGGCCACTAGACATTTAAAACTAATTTTAAAACAGCAGACATTCAGTTGAGCATGTTTCAGACTAGGCAGACAGGAGCATAAAGCATAAAGATTCTTAGTTTTAAGAAAGGTATTTAATAAATTAGATCAATAATTTGAAAACAAGCAATTTCCTTGCTATTGATGGCATAGGACATTTAGAAAAGGACAGATTCATTGGAAAATAGCTAATGAGCTCATTAATGCTCCAAACAGAGCAGGGTTTAATTAAAATCAATTACTTCGCTCTCTTATAAGAAATATAGATCAGTCTCCCTTGAAACAAATATCCTTGACATCCACAATGGGAAAGAAAGCGGTCTCAATGGTTTGGAGGGATTTTGTAGCAGATACAGACTACGTGGCGTTGAGCACAGATGTAAGGGGGGAAAAAAGTCATCTTCTCTGTATCCTCTTTGCATGCTTTTTCATCACCTCATCTTTCAAACTTAATTTAGATTTCTAGAACAATTTATGCAATAAATTGCAATTTATATTTACACACACACACACAGGGAAAAAGTGGATCAGTGCACTATTCTGCGAGGATTACATAACAGACAGCAAAGACCGAATCCAGGGAAAATCCAATATGATGGATAACCTACAAGTTTCTTAATAACCAAGTCATTAATGGAATCTAACCCTGTCTTCCTCATCTTTCCATGCATGGGCTTTTCCCCGTGCTGCAGTCTGAGACACAGGCTGCTGCTGAGCATTTAACCACTCAAGTAATAGCAAAGTTGCTGTGTCTAGAGAGAGCCTGGCACACAACCATAGGCCAAGACGTTAGGAAGCGCTTTGTACTTTCCTCAGTGAAAAATATAATTTTCTTTTTCACTGGCATTGCTAGATCTGTGTTCAGTCCTTGCAGCAAAATTCTACGTCCTTGAAACCTACCCTCTTTGTACCTAGCCCCAGCTGTACAAGTTGTTCCAACTCTTAAAAGACTACACTATAGCACAGCGTCTCTTACCATCAGTATTTTTAGTGCCATCCATCTTTCAGATATTCATGGCTAAAGTGACTGTTTTCCTCCATGACACTTCTATAGCCTGTTTTATATGAGACATAAGGAGGCTGCAGCTCAGCTATGTGCTTGGACAGGAATAAGGATGTTTAAGATCCCCTTGTTTTTTTCCTTATGCTGGTGAAGCAAAGGGTCCAGCGGGGTGATGAAGCCTTCATCCTGCATTCAGCCCACGCTCATACACACAAGATTGAAGTTTGCCCCAGGCTTGTAAATGGGGCAGCAAGGCCACAGGGAGGGGAAGAAATCTGTACTCAGTAAAACACCAGCTGATGGCTCACACCGTGGTAACAAGAAGGAAATTGGAGACTACACTGGTATTTCTGTGGTCACGGTCTGATCTCTGTCAGTTCTTGGAGCAACACAGCTCCAAGGATCTGCTCCTTATCCACAACACGGTTGTGCCAGAGCGAGTGTTTATAATTTGCTTTGATCTTTCCAGCTCATTGATATTCAAGAACTTCAAGGATCACAGAAATAAGATGTTTCTTTTTCACTTCATATGTGAGAGTCTGAGACAGAGACAAAGTGGTAAGAGAGAGCATCCCTCCCTCCGTGCAGCGCAGCAGGCAGGTGAAGTTACATCCATCAGACGCTGACACAGGAAAGCACACAAAGTACATAGAGCAGCCACAACACAGCTTTGACATTTCCGCCTCACAAACAGAATGATGTAAAGTTCCCTTCTAAAGTAGCCGGACAAAAGACATGGAAGCAGTAATTACAAACACAGCCTACGAAAGCCAGGAGGGGATGGGCCAGGTGATCAGTATCACTCAGGGTAGTAGGAACAAGGAAAAGTTTACTCTCTTCCCACCAAGAGAAAGGCAAGAAATCGGCTGCATTAGAGCATTAACAGTGCAAACAACAGAATAAGCTCAGGCAGATTTTATTGTTTGACTGCTTGGGGTTCCCTTGTGCAACCAGAAATGTCCCCTGAAAGCAGAAGTCTGGATGATGCCCAAAGGAGCACTCAGAGATACTCTGCTTGAGAGAGAGCACCAGGCTGCTCCTAGCACTCCCCAGCACACTGTTTCTGTTTTCACTTATCGTTTCTATCTCCTGCTCACACAAGAATAAAGGTACAGATCTGCCCTCTCTAGAACTTCAAACAGACAAAAAAGAGAAAGGAACACTGTATAGGCATGGTATGAAAGAAGGGGAGGTTGCCCACCTCTGCTGCTGCAGCTACAGGATGTAAAAGTGCTGTTCAACAATTAAAAATAGAACCTACCATAAAAAACAGTCGTACCTCTACAGCCCATCCACCAGAACAGGTTGTCAAAAAGCATCCTTGGGATCAAAAACCTGTCTACTCTTGCTGCTTTGGTTTAGGAAGCTTCTTGGACCACTCTGATCTCAGAGATACGGCTGCTATTTATTCTTTGGCCAGAACTATGCCCATAAATTAGTAATTTGTGAGGTGGTGTTAGACTCTGATACCTCTGAAGCTGTGACCCTAAAGTCAGGTATCATGAATTTGTGTAAAAAACAGTAAGGCTATTTTAAGTGGCAGCTCTTGATGTCAAACATACCCATCCAGCTTAGTCTTTGCTCTCTATTTGCTTACAGGTCGCTGCTCTCAGGGGCAGGAGAGGATTGCAACGCATGGGATGCAAACTCAGGAATTAAAATGACAAAGCTCTGATCTCTGACGTCCGATGTCATTTCATGCCAATTTGTAGCAGCAACTACTGTGATCAGTGTCCCTGCAGAAACGTGTGGTGCCTATCTTCACAACATACCTGGGTTTGACCTGCAGCAATTACAACAGGGCACATGCTCTAATACTGGATGATACATTCGCACCTTGAAGCCAAAGCATGTTTTTCCCAGCAATTTGCTGAAGAAACCATCCCTCCCCAGGACCTGCTGTTTTCATCTCACATAATATATTCAGGGATTCCATATTTTCAATAGGTACATCACAGCCAAGACACAGCAGGTCCTGCTTACCCTTACTTTTTTACATACTAATTGTTATTGCAGAATGACAGGGCTTAAATCATTTTCCCAATTTTTAGGTTAAAACCAAATCAGGAAAAAAACCACTAAATCCAGTCAAACTATGCTTTTTTAAAAGATGTATAGTGACCTGTATTGTATTTTTCAGTGACATAGAAAATAGGGTGTTTTCTCAGGTTTACGGGTCCACATGGGTAACAGTGGCTGGCACACGTTTTAGCAGCTTCCACCTTTATTACAACCTGATTCCTTCTAACTAAAAAAAGAAAACTTAATCCTGAATTACTCTGTAATAAAAGCAAACAAAAAATTACAGTCCCTTTTGCAAACCTCACATCTTGTTTTACTAGGCAATATTTTATGAAAAAAAGAAGATAGTACTAATATCAAAGAAGATAGTACTAATAACAAATAATAATAATAACAGATAATAACAATAATAATGCACTCCATCGTTCTGGAGCAACATCAGCAAGACTCTGAAGATATAAAAGCTGTTAAATTAATCTGTATTACTTCTTAGGAAAACCAAAACCAAACCACACAACGAAACCCAATTCCCCTCTTGTTCTGCAATCCCTTTCAAGTTTGCAGACTAATTCTTACTTTATACTGATATAGGAGAGCTTAGTCAAGCCCACTGTAATGAATATTATTCAGTCCATAAGGTAGGAGAATTCATAGCTCAGAAAGCAGCAAAGATTTATTGCTGTAATGGATCAAGCTTTTAAAATAAAATAAAAAAAAGGGGGGTTGGGGTGATTTGTTAGCTTTAATATGTTCACTCTGCATTGGCTCATAGCTGGAGCATTTAATGTCTAATTGATGAACAGAGAAGAAATAGAAAAAAATGACAAATAGCATTGTGCATGCATCAGAAATTATCTTTGTTCTCTACTTCTGAAGGGAGTGCAGGGGATTGTTGCCACCAACTCCCCAAGAATCCCCAAGAAGCATATTTGGAGCCTGCAGCATGACCATATCTTCAAATTTCCTCTGAAATTCCAACTTTTCTCTAAGGCTCAGATTCGGTGTCCAGCAGAAAAACTACCTGATCCCTAATCTAGATTTCCAGTTCCTCCCCAAACTTGTACCCTCTGTTACACCACCTGGGAACAGCACGGCTGAGCATCCTCCTGCCACCAAGCCTCCTGCCAGGCATTCAGCCAGCTCCTGAGACCGCACCGACACGGGCACCATCCAGCTCCCGGGGGAAGTCCCATGCTTGTCGGTACAGTCAGGCTAGGAAATTCTCAGTTAAATTCATTTTTACTGAAAAGGAAGCCAAGTCTGCCAAAAAGAACAGGATTTGTGAGAAATTAAGAGTTTCCAGTCATCCCCACTCCTTATTTTCCATTTAGGCATTTGGAAATGAAATTTTTTTCCTCTCCGGTTTGAAATTATCCTCTCTCTTGATATTTTGGGACAGGTTTTTTTATTATTGTTACATACGCATTATGTGGTCAAAATCAACATGAAACATTTTGAAATCTTAAAAAAAAAAAGTCTCAGTTCCCACAAAATGAAAGGGTTTTTTTCTGAATTTTTGGTTTGCTAACAGTCCAGAGATCAACATTCTTTCTCCCTCTTTGAAACATAAGCAATTGTTTTCTATTGTAGAAATTATTTTTAAAAGGGATGCCAAGCTCTGACCATCAATCACTCTCTGACCTGAGTTTACTTCCCATGGCCAGAACTAGTAAAGTCCACTTCTGCTACAGAAAATAATGCTAGGAAATAGGGGGACAACTTGAAGTCCTATGGTTGGCTCAAATTCATCAGTACGTTCAATGAGAGGTTTTTTATGCTCTTTGACCCCCTCATGCTTACCTCGAGCTGCCCCTCTCATCCCACCTGGGATCAGCTTCTAAGGGCTATGTGTACTCGGATTTTATACAGATCTATGCAGTTACTCAGCACACTGAAGTAGTTGAACTTAACTTGGTTACTTTCTTCTTAAAAAATAAATCTGACTGCATGCAGTTTCAAGGCATTTTAGAGGTTAGAAAAATATTTTACTATTTTAGGTTGTTAAAAAAATACCTGTCCTAAATAAATGATGTTACTCTGTGATGCTGTAATGAACCATCCATATCTATAAAGTGAACGTTGATGAAATGGATTATTTTCTAACTTCTAATTCATAAATCAAAGCTTAATAGGTCTCCAAATACAGCCTGTATTATAAAGATTATAGCATACATTAATGATATTTAAATACAAGAGGAAGTTCTAATGCAACTGCTTTTCCATCTGTCATAATTTCTGCTGGAGAGCAGAATATTATTAATGAGAAACCAACCTCAAGACCTTTCCTAAAATGCAGACTCCCAAAAGGACATTATCAAGATTCATTTATAGATTCAGAGACATGACTAAGCAGCAATGCAGAGTGTTTTTTAAACACTGAGTTTTCCTTCCCCCAGTGCTGTTTGGGAGTGCCATCGGTTTTCCAGACCTGGTAACAACCCAACATCAGCCTGCATTTCCACCAGGCACAGGCAGTACTTTGCTGGTTGTCAATAACAGGTTTTTGGACTCCAACCCCAAAAGTTATTTGGTCATGGATCTTTCCCAGAGTCAATGAGAACCAGGTATCCAGCACACTTAGGGTCCAAGCCCTGTATTCTGCAGCAAATTAACTGTGTTAATAAACAAATGGTGCAAAGGAACACCAGCAAAAGATGAGCGAAATCTTGTTACTTGCCAAAGGTCTTAATCACAAAGTTCATTAGTGTTTCAATCAAAGGACAAATACTAGCATTTTCTTCAGAGGTTCCTGTTACAGCTGACATCAGACGGTGGAGATTTTTCAGAAGGAAACTTTTGTAAACATTTCAGAAATGCTGTCATTACTCCAAGCCCATATTTTGCTTTTTTAACTGAGTAGTACAGTTAAGGCAGTATCTGTGCTTTTTATCCCAAGAAATTGTACATAGCAATTTTCATTTTTCATCTGTAGCTTTCTAAAGCTGACATTCTGGAGATGTCTGCAAAATAGCTACTTGAAAGCCACGCAAAACTCAAACTGTCATATACTTTTTGACATTAATCTCATTTAAATGGAAAAAAAAAATCCATTTCAACTTCAAAAAAATCTTTTCATGCAGCAAACATGCGGGGTTTGGGGATATTTTCTGCCTCACAGGGCTCATTCCTAAATTCCTGATGAAATACAGGAAGAGCCTGAGCCATTCCTCATTCCTTTTGGAAAGTTTCCTTCATCTCCACCGATTTAGCAAGGTGAGTCACCAGCTGCCTCCCTAGCAAAAGCTAAATTTCCTCGGTGATTTCTCGCACCTGCAAAAGCTGTGTCCATCCGTATGCAGCTTACGTAAGGCTGAATGGCTACTGTCCAATTAGCTTTTGGTTATCTAACCTTGTCCCCTAACACAGATAAATGATTAAGCGCTTCCCTAATGAGCTACCTATAGGGCACCCTGGCATTTTCACAGCCGTTTCTGCGTTCTGTGCCCACCACGTCTCAGCAATCAAGGGAAGAAAATGAGTTTATTCTGAGCGTGGACAGACCGGGCAACAATACCTGCTGCTAACACTTGCTCATCTCTGTGCCAAGACGTTTGTCAGCTTTTGCTGCTATTTTTTCTTCAAGTGTTCTGAGATGATTTAGTCAAGTTTCGGAGCGTTTGCTAAACTGAGCTCTTACTCCCATGTCAGGCCATCTCCCTGTTAATCTTCGATAGCTGTATTACTGTCATGGTATTGTAAATCTACTCAGTTCCTAATTTGCAGTTGCAGAGAGCAATAATATTGACGTTAACAGAAATCTCTTCTGTTGACATATATGTTTTCCACTTTGGAGATGCAAAAACTCAGCATTTCAGCTCTGCAGATCTGAAGAGCTGCCTCGACTATTGATTCCTATCAGCAACACTCCCCTGGACTTCTCACTACGGCCCAAGCTTCCCAAAGGACAACTAATTACATGTTATAGAAAATGCCACTCCAGTGTGGCTCCAAACCTGTGCAAAATCTGGGTGTGCAACAAATCCTACACAAAATCCTGTCTTTGTATAAAAAAAATAAAATAAAAATAAAACAGGTAATTTCACACCTCTAGTCATCTTTTATGAGCATTCCCATATTTATTCAAATTACTTGGTTATATTTGCACATCACCTTGAAAATGAAAAGCATATGAAGGGATGCAGCACATGTATTGGCTTAATTTGCTTTCTTGTTTTAGACCAGGAGTAACGCTACGGAGTTCAGTGGAGTTGCTTTTAACGAATGCCAGTACAGGATGAAAGAAGTAGGCCAAGTACAGGTATGTTTTATTAAAGCCTGCAAGCTCCTAGGCTCACAGCAATATTAACGGCAGTAAAAAATGATGTGTGAGATGCATTTGCCAAAGAATTTTGGATAAAATATATGTAAGATACACAACCAAGGTTAATAGTCCACAAACTAAAAACCAGTCATAACTTTCAACTTGAAAAGTTAAGAAGGACGTTTCAAGAGCTGCTTTTTAGGGATTAAAACTGCATAATATCTTAATAAATAACTAAGAGAATACACACTAATATGATAGTTCTTGTATTTATCAAAACCGATGATAATACCAAATTACAAGAGGCTATAAGTAACATACATTATATAAGACCCTTAAAGTTTCAGAAACTGAACCAGCGGGATGAAACTTAATACTGTTTAGGTGCAAAGGACATAAAAAAAAGCTAACTTATTTAAAGGACAGCATGGATACATCTTAGAGTACATCCTGAAAGAGGCATCCACAGGACTCCGCCCATGACAGCAGAGATGTGCAATGCGTCGGTAAAAACGCCTCCATTAAGACCTAAAAGAACACAGCAAAATTGTACTTACCTGTTGCTTGCAAAGAATCTCTGTCCTTAAAAGTATAACATTGTCACCCATATTTCTTCTCTCAAAGTGGAAGATTATTGTATGAGTCCAAGAGAGAAGACTGCAAAGAGAAGATAAATTAATGAGCTTGTTGGCACTGCAGAAAAGTAACAAAATCCAGCAATAATGCATAGGCAAATTGCAATGATGTTAAGCTCATTGATTTTCTGCTTTTAAAAAGTGTGTGTAATTATTCCATTTTCACCTTATTCTTGGCTCGTTAAAATGAGTACTTTCACATTAAGAAGGTTAGATCATCACCTTCAGAGTGTATAGATTTGAAAATAAAAGTATCTCAACCTTCATAGCTAATGCATGCCCATATTTTATAGTAATGGTGCATAATGAATATGGTGTCTGCCCAAATTTATTCTAAGCTACCCTGTGTTACCGCAAAGAACTTCAATAAATCATATATATTAAAAGTCCCTTCATTTCATAGTTATTTGTCTTGCAAAGTCAAGCACTCAAAAGTTAGATAATACCTAATTTTCTCTGAAGCCCTTGAATTCATTCTTTCTCATGCAATTAATGGGACAGGATGCTATGAGGGAATAGTGGTACCACATACCTAGGTTAGGTACGTATATTGTGGTACCAGTAAACAAATGTATAAAATGGTAATTTAAGCATGGATAAGCATCAAAAAAACCTCTTTAAATGCAGAATGTGTTATGTGTGTTGAGCCATATAGACTACTGTGTTGGCAAAATGCATTAGGTGATGTTGAAAAAGATGACAGTTTTCACAGAAACAAACTGGCCACAAATGTAAACTGAGCAATTCATTCTGAATATGACAAAGGTCCTGTGGGTTTCTTCCTGCATTTGTTTGTGCTTACTTCCACGATAGCTCGCTTTTCCCATGTGTTTTGGAAGAGCATGCAAGCGAGCCACTGTGTTAATCATATTATGTAGCAAAATGATAGCAAAAAGCAAACGAAGCAGGGTTCAAACGCTGAAAACTCTCACTGCCTAAATATCTTCTGATCTTGATCACTAATTGTTACAATCCACTAAATGTATAAATTCATTAACAAGCTTTTCAGCAATAAATTATTAATATAAGTGAGATGAAGAAAACATGAATGTAATTAACAGCAGAAAACATCCACGGAAGCTAACTATTCAGAACGAAAATGCAAATTGGGTTCACACGCCGGCACTTGGCACAGTCTGATCTAGGAGAGCTGCTCTCTCCACTGAACTTAAATCTCCGAGAAGTTGTGTTCAGTTGTACAGAAGGTTAAACCCTTTGTGCCACCACATAGAAACCACAAAATTAAAACCAACACTTTCAAGACTGCCTGAATGTTGTTTGCTCAGCCCAGATTTCTTGCTCTTGGCTCCCACTGATATTTTCTATCCTGTATGTTGTCCGGCTCAAGGTTATTGTTGTTTTCCAGGAGGGGGCTACTTTACGTGCCTGCACTCCAGGAATGACGTGACCATGCTCTGTCCCTAGAAGATTTTAACATTTTTACGATCTGTTTGCTATTTAGTCGTTGCAGTGTGCTCTCCCCTGATAGTAGAATTTACAGGTAATATTCAGTGCCAAAGACGTCCCATAAATATGACGGACTAGATGATTGCTATCACTGCATCTTCCAAGCATAGTGTCAGAACAAGCACTGAAGACAGACTCATAGATAACAGGCTCTCTAGGCACATTATACTAGCGTTAAGTGTGAAAAATGCTATAAAATCAGCAGCAAACAGGAGGTGCTTACTAGCCTGACACTATCAGTAAAATCCTGGATCGCATTCAGCACAGAAGTCTATACTTCATGACAAACTGTCTTTCTTTCATTTTCAGGCTAAACATCTCAGGGAATGGTTCAAATACAATATTCTCAGAGACTCCAATAAATATTATTTTAACAGAATAAATACAGTGATCATCCTTGTCTAAATATCGTTTTCTCTGACTCCAAGGACCTAAATGTGGTTTACCATTGAAACACTCTCTCTTTTCTGCTCTGCCATCACAGCTTTTGTTTCATCTTCCTGGCTCTGAAAGCTCTGAGTTTCACTGCAACGCAAATGTTCTTGCATGCAGAGCTTGAGATGACCATATTTTGGCATCTAAATGCACCAGGCTAGGCTTGTGTAGCTCGCTCTATATAGAACATGCTTTCTATCCAAAGTCTTACTAATAATTCTTATTCTTTTAGGTCATTTCTGCTAAGATATTGACTTTAGGAAGAAAAGTTTCACGCATGCATTGTTTGCCATATGAAGTATTCTCAGGCTCATTTGCTCTTCTTTGAAATCTGCCTGCACACACGGTATAAGAAAGAACACCACTGCCATTTATTATTTATTTCATGGTGTGGTCCCCAACTTTTGGCTGTTCAGGTGAGATGCAGCCTCTCACAAGCAAGATCTGGAAATCTGCATTCAAGCAAGCTACGGCTTTAGCTCCACACAGCAGAGGAGGCACATCATGTGAATTGGACAGAGAATGTGTTTCTCCTCAGAACAAGGAGTTAACTGCCCTCTCTCCCCCTTATCCATCAGTCCTGAATGTTTGCGGGTTTTTTAGGTAATCAGATAAAGATAGATAAATGTAGAGATACATATATGCACCTAGAAGCCCAATAAGGAAGCAAAAGTACAGCAGAAAGCAAAGATGTTTAGCCCTAAATTTGGAAAGTTTGGAAGCCAAAAGCTACAAAATCCAAACCAGCCAGCTGATTTGAAACTAGGATACAGGGAAAAGAGAAATTAAGGAAATAAAACAATTACGTCTTCTAACCCAGGTGAAAATTTTACAGAACACCAGCAGAATACGCAACAGCCCAGCGTGGGTTCAACTCTCACGCGACGGCAGCAACTTTATTCCCTCCCCCATAAATCTAAAGTCCTCTCTCAAAGAAAATAAGTTTTTGGTTTTCCTTCGGAAAACAATTTCTGAAGATAGGGTTTAGATATTATGGAGCAAAATAAGATTAAAAATCTCTGTTTGTGAGACTACTTCTGCACTGATTTTCTCTTTCAGTATCTCTCTCAGTGACTAAAAAGGGTTTAAGTAGTCCTGATATTAAAGCAGTCATAGACAGACAGAAGAAGCAGCTGCTCCTGTTGGCACACACCCTTACAAGTGTGCTACAGGATGAGTATTTTGCACTGGGGATATAGAGAAGCATTTGTATTTTCAATGGGTAGAAGCTGGCCAGTTTCTGCCACTTTGCACAAGACTGTCCTATATTTCTTCATATCCTTTCTTTTCATTGCAAAATAAACAAGGAAATTGCTTACCCACAGCCAGCAAGGTAAGAGGTCAGTCAATTAATGTACTGCAGGAAGGGTTAGGTAGATTTTACACATGATGGAAACGAGGGCTGTTTTCAACTTCTTCCTGCTCATTTATTCATGAGGATAGTAGACAGCAAAGCAGCCGCATATTGCAGTTAGCAGTAAAGTATAATTCCTTCAGACAAGAACAATTATAAGACAGACCAACAGCGAGGCTCTGTAGAGTGCTTCCACTGCAATGTACATAGAGTCAAGGGGAAAGTAAATTAAAAGCTTGAGTGCTCTGCTTCCTGAGGCATTCCCTGCAGCTGAGAACAAAAAAGAAAATTTTATATCGCTTCACATCAGGTGGAAGTTTTTTTTTTAAAAAAATATCATGTTGTTCTTCTCCTTTTTCCTTCTAAGCAGTCCTTACTGCCTTGCACATTAAATACAATGGACCGCAGTTACTTTACAGACTCAGTCCTCCCTCCCCTGCACACCACAGCGGCACCGCGGTGCTGATGCTGTACAGACAACAAGGGAAGAGAGGGAACAGAGAATAAAAAAACTCCCTGCTTCAGACACCAGCTCTGGTGTTGTTATGAAGTACATGCCTGAAGGAGAGCCTGGAGTGAGACTTGAGAGAGCTGAGACTTACAGGTTACACGATCCAGCCCTCACGAACAGCCTGAGTCACATCCTCTTTTGCTGTGAAATGTTACCAAGTCCCAGTAGGACTGTCTACTCTTTCCAGTTTGGTTTTTTTTAGGTCAGAGTCAAAACAATTCAGATTTGATTACTTCTGAAATTAAAATCCTACTTTCTACATGAAGACTTGTTAAAATTCCTGTTTCAATTGGTGTCAGAGTAACCTTTTGCAACCACGTGTGAACCATATTCCCAACTTGATACCAGCAGCTCATATTTGCACAGGCACTTCACTCTCTAGGTTTTCATTTAATTCTTGAGATTGGAACAATCTCTTCTATTGCTGTGATTGCTTTATAATTGCCATCAGTTGACCGAGTTTGAAGTAACCTGCATGATGAAACCAGAGGGGCAAGAATTGATCCTCCAGTCACTGATAGAAGTAAAACAGGAGTAACTCCATGAGGTCATTTGAACCAGGCAGACAAAAAGGAGAGTGTTGACTGTTTGGACAAACCTATGGAAACCTGCCATGTCACAGCATGGTGCCCACAGGACAGGACTTGCAGAAGATCACTGTGAGAATGTCTTGGATCTTGGCACACATACGTATCACAGAATCACAGAATGATATAGGTTGGGAAGGGACCCCTGGAGACCATCTAGTCCACCCCCCTGCCAGAGCAGGTCCACCTAGAACAGGTTGTACAGGAAAATGTCCAGGCAGGTTTTGAATGTCTCCAGAGAAGGAAATTCCACCACCTCCCTGGGCAGCCTATTCCAGTGCTCTGCCACCCTCAAAGTAAAGAAGTTCCTCCGCACGTTTATGTGGGATCTCAACCATGAGTTCAAATACAGAGAACAACGGAGGGGATTTGGTTCAGGAAAGGTACCCAGCCATATTTTTCAAAAGGGAGTGCTGTGGAATAAGAAAAGCATTTTAATAGGACATGACTTCCAGAGGAGACATTTGAGGATAAACATGTTTTGAAAAATGCGAGGACCTCTTTGGATGGTAATGGGAAGGGAAATGGAGTACAAGATTTCATCACGCAGATCTCTCACAGCATTTCTCAAGAGATAGGTTGGTACTGTCAGAGACAAGGAAAGAGACAGAATTTGTTGCTTCTTAAATGCTGTGAACAATACGTATAGGACAGAATATACAGAACATTGCTGAAGCTGGGGAACAACTTGGGTTACTTGAAATTTAGAGCTGCTTTAGGGCTGCTCAGCATTGTGCTAAGTTACAGCAGCTACTTCAGAGATATTTTACCAGCAAAGAATGCCCCAGTGCATGTTTTTCCTTATCCACACCTACCTCTTCTGCTCTTCATTCCTCCCATCTTATTTCCCATCCTCTCTCCTCCTCTCTTTGCTGTTCTGGAGATTGTGTAGGGAGCCAGTATGAGCCATTACAGAAGCAACAAGATGCTCCAGGGTCCTGATGTGCTGGTAGCTTCAGACTAGAAATCTGGGATAGGACATAGCTCCCTTGCCACAGAGAGTTCTCTCTCATCATAACCACTAAACGGATGCAGTGATTTCTCTCAGGCAACGGATCTATTGCTATTCTGTTCTCTGAATATGTATTTCAGAAAAATCATGTGTTCCTGTCATACTCAGAACTCAATGTGTTTGCTAAGTATTTGCGCTGCAGTAAAACACCTATTTGCACATTCCTTGGGTTAGGTCCGGAACAAACATTTTGAGAGAGATGAAAGAGCACAGGCAGAAAAACATACTTGCTGCCACCTACAGAAAGCAAGATGAGTCTGGTAATGAGACTGGAAGCACACAGACAGAAAATATCTCAGGGCTAAGGAGAGAAACCTTCAGAGCACTGGCAATATCAGAGAGCCAACTGGGATAAAATATTGATAAATATGTGATTGGCTTGAGAGATAACAACACCCTCAGTAGCACAGAGCTACTGAGTTATGAAAATTCATAGGATTAAACTGATCACATTGTAAAATGTTGTATCTGTAGAGTAGCTGTATCAGACAGGGAAGGAATTTCCAGTAATGAAACCCTCACATCTGCTTCAAAGGATCTTAAAAGCTATTTTAAAACACATAGCAATGCTTGTTCATTTAAACGCAGCATGGTTTCTTAAGTTCAGACAGATTTGTAAGGCACCAGATACATATTATACATGCAGTGCAGTACAATACTGTGAAGGATCTTTGAGATAAATGGAAGATTAGAAACTGATTTTTTAACTAAGAAAAATATAGACACTATCAGAAATGTAGTGGACAAACAATCCAACAAACCAACCTACTCCCAAATCTGATAAAATCTGGTCACATTAATGATTTTGGGCTGATCAAAACCAAACAGAAATTGGAATAAAGCTCTGAGGCTCAAATATCAACAGAATTTTGAAAAGAGACAGTGAAGTAAATTTGAAGTTATTCTTAACGGGTCACGAGAATAGTGCACAACTTCTACACAGGGACACGTTGGTTTTGACACGTGTCATATAAGAAAGGTAGGTTGTGGTTTTTTTGCAGTGCTCAGCTATGAACTTCCTGTAAAACAGCTGTCTTAAGGCCCCATTTACTAGAGTTCATCTCCCAAATAGTTTAGATCCCACAAATAAAACCAGTTGTGCTTTTTTTTCCTAGAGCTGATAGAAACATTTCCAATACGTGATTTTCTCACCAAAATGTCTTTTATTCTAATGCAGCATGGCTTCTAGACATATATATGTTACACCACAGGTTTTTCACTCAGGAGGATTTTTCTGATCTAGAATGGAACTTCTTATCAGAATAAGTTGCAAAGAAAAAAAGAAGTTCCACAGTTGATTTCAAGAAACATAACAGTTCAGGAGGGGGTGATGGAGATGGTGAAGTAAAGAGGCAGCGGATCCATAGAACAGTATGCAACTATTTGCCTAGAAGGAGAAACAACAAACTGGAGCTGGGAGTACTAAAGGCCTTTTTCTAGACCAAAACCTCTCCAAAATTTAGCAGACTGAGACCACGAAGCTTGATTTCCCAAATGAGCACCCAGATATTTGGCCATACTGGACTAAATATAGGAAAATATTTTCCTAATTTGGGGGGAATATTTTGATAAGTGTCATTTACACTGGAAATAGAAACTGAAATGGGTGTCAAAGTCCTGAGAAGCACAATTTAACTATGGCCTCTAAGCTTTTGAAAATCTCTGACTTGGAGCATGACTGCCATTCAGGGGGGGCTCTGCCAGGCAATACCTTATGCTTGGGCACAGGAGAGAAGCATGTGGCACAATTTAGTTTCAAATTAATTAGACTGGGACCAAACACAGTAAGAGAATCTGAAATCTGGACGTAGTACCAGCGACAGATAACAAAAAGAATATTTAGTTGTTTCCTGACGAATACCAAAAACCAGAAATATAATAGTTTAAGTAAAAGACAGCATCTTAAGAAGAATCAGATTAATTGTACTTACTAATATATATTTATTATATTGAATTTATATGAAATATACTTCATGTACTGTCCTGGCTTACAGATAACTATGTTTTTCCCTAGCTGAGATACAATTCTACTGACTGTACAAGATTTGAAGAACATCTTGAAGATGTTAACGGACTTCCCTCCTGTTTCCCATCTTTTCTTTTTCCAGTAGAGGCTATGAAAAAATTACAGGGCTTAGGCTGAAATAAGTTTGCACTTCATTTCAGAAATTACATAATTTCCTTTGCTCTTCCTTTTCTTTCCTTTACCTTGTCACCTTACTGAGTTTTTTTGACAAACAGTTCTTTGCATGAAAAACAGGAGATATTGATAGTTAATACTGATTAATAAGAAAAATCCTACTCTCCCCCATTATCTTCTCATAAGAAATAGCCTGTAAACAACTTTTACTGCAACCAAGAAAGATGGTTTAACAAATCTGTGGTTTGGGGCTTTTCTTCCTGCAGGAAATAAAACTCTGTTCCAATAAGAAGGTACTGACTAGAATATGAACCCATCATCCACAAAATATACTTAGAGCAGAAAAACGTTAATTTTCTGGTCTTTAAGAGGTTTTATTATCAGCATTTCATAGCTTGAAAAAAAATTATTTTCTTTGCATTGCATGTTTAATAAATACATTTTATAGCAATACCTAGTCATTGCACAAGCTGGAAAATCCACAGATCACAAAAATAAGAGCACTTGAAACAATCATCTGCCTCCTTTCACAGACCAGAACCACCTTTCATCATTTTAATTCCTCAGAATTTCAAAGAACCTCCACAAGAAAATGTCCTTCAAAAGGAGCTTTTGAAGCCCCCCGCCCCGCCCAGTGTAGAAATGGAGTCCAGAA
Source organism: Arenaria interpres (assembly GCA_013399435.1). Taxonomy (NCBI): domain Eukaryota; kingdom Metazoa; phylum Chordata; class Aves; order Charadriiformes; family Scolopacidae; genus Arenaria; species Arenaria interpres. The sequence continues at coordinate 37,636 of VXAK01002344.1, forward strand.
GGAGCCCTGATTGATGTCAACCACCACCTGGGTGCTTAAAATTGTCTGGCCCAGGAGTCAAAGGAAAAAGCCTGGGTTTAAATCAACTAATTTATTTCTGCTCTTTAGAAGGAGGAAGCAATAGTGGAACCATGGCAAAACATAAGCAGAATTACAGTTTTCCTGCAGATATCCCAGACTGCGAATTTGGGTGCTGTGACTCCTTATTTTGTTTTCAAACTCAATAATATCTCTCAGTGCTGAATCACAGCTTGCTCTAGGGGGAAGACTTTGAAGTTTTAACCTGATAATGTTACAGGTATCCATAGCTCACACACACACAAACAATAGCCCAACGCGGGGTCAGCACCACTTACGATCAGTCTCATCATATCTCATTTTGTCTCGTACGTGGCATCCCAGTCGCTGCCTTTTCACATTGATTGAGAAAGCAATATAAAGTTGAGAGATCAGAAACTTGATGAGAAATCTAGCTATGCTGAAACTGCTGGGAACACTGCATTGATTTCACTGGGTTCAGCAAGCTGCTCCCATAATCTCCACAAAAATCACCCAAAATGTCTGTCCTTTGTGTCTGTCCAGCTGATACAATCAGAGTCAAACCACAGAGAAATCGGAGCACCTACTTCCCTTTTATTTAATACCAGGTAGGTGTTTAGGTAGCTGCCTAGTGCCTAATATTTGCTCGCTTTATTTGCAGCTGCAAGCCACTATAATATCAATTCTCAGACGCACTCATACTGAGTTGTCTTAGAAATCAAGTATCCACTTTCTGTCATCCAGAACCATCACTGAAAGAGCAATGGAGGAAGTCACGGAAACAACAAATTAAATTTACCAAAGCATTTGCAGAAAACCACAGAGCTGTTCTGAGAAGCACCTACTAGATGTAAACAGCAGAGATGTCTCCTGGGAACACACAGAAAAAAGTCTTCTGAGACACAAAAGCATTTTTTTCAATGGAAATGAGGGCAAATCTGATTAAAAAGCAACACTGTTGTTTTCAACTCTCTTGTCCAATGCAAGACAGTCTTCTTGTTTTGATCTGCTCATCCTAAGAAAGAGTGAGCACCATTAAACTGCTTTGTAAACATAACTAAAATAACAAGTAGCAGGATAGGATAAATTCCCTGTAATGCTAAGTTATCTAATTGTTCAAGAAAGAGTGTGCTACAGAATTTGTTCTTTCTGATTGTTTCATTAAATAGGGGGCCCAATCTGGTGATCCTTTGCTAACTGGTTAAAAATAAATAAATAAAATGCTGGAGTGAGTCCAGAGGAGGCCACAAAAATGATCAGAGGCCGGAGCACCTCTCCTATGAAGACAGGCTGAGAGAGTTGGGGTTGTTCAGCCTGGAGAAGTGAAGGCTCCAGGGAGACCGTATTGCCTTCCAGCACTTAAAGAGGTACTTAAAGTACTTATAGGAAAGATGGGGACAAACTTTTTAGCAGGGCCTGTTGTGACAGGACAAGGAGTTGTGGCTTTAAACTAAAAGAGGGTAGATTTAGACTGGATACAAGGAAGAAATTTTTATGCTGAAGGTGGTGAAACACTGGCCCAGGTTGCCCAGAGAGGTGACAGATGTCCCATCCCTGGGAACATTCAAGGTCAGGTTGGACGGGGCTCTGAGCAACCTGATCCAGTTGAAGACGTCCCTGCTTATTGCAGGGGGGTTGGACAAGATGACCTTTAAAGGTCCTTATGAACCCAAACTATTCTATGCTTCTATAAAATGAAGTCACTTTTTCTGAAGAAACCAATCAAATTCAGACAACCAAGCAGCCATAACTAGTGCTGGCCCATATGATATATCGCAAAGACTCATCCCCTTCTGTATTTGGAAAGGTAACATGGCGTAACTGAATTTGTCTGAAACCAATTTTGCCAATTTAAAATAGCAACAAGAGTCTAATACTAAAAAAATTCTCAGTAACATAACCCTATCTTTTAAAAGGTGCTGCTGTGGCATTTGGTAATTACTGCCTAACATTTGCCAATTGTTTTTTAGTCTTCCTGTTGACCTCTGTATGTTTGTTACCTTTTTCTTTTTTTGTGGTTTTAGGTTTAAATCCTATTAGCAGCAATAGTAATTATGTTGTGCATATTGCTCTGTACATACAAAAGTGACCCACTACAACTGAGGTCAATACAAACAGAATGAAGAACCACAATTTCAACCACAATTGCAAGAAACATATAAATCTACTGAACGTGAACTTTGCCTATTATTATTATTAGCCTATTATTTAGTATCATTTGCCTATTATATATTAAAAATCAGGAAATATTAGGTGCAGATTTCTCCCATTTATCTTTCTAATATTGAAGGTTATAATCTTTTTGATACTGAAGTAAATCGAAATCAAAAATCAAGTCCCTCTCTAGGACAAGCACGATAGCTTCCTGTTTACAGAACCATGTATAGATTTAGTGTCAACAATCAGTATTCTGAAAACTAAAATCTTTATATAAAAAGTGAAATAACATGAAAGAACAAGCACTCTTTTGCAAAGAGAAAATTTAGAAAAGATTTTCTCCTATCTCGAGATGAAAAAGAGCACACAGTCATATGATATTGTCATATAATAATCACATGAATAAGGTTCCCAGTCCCAAATTAAATGTCTTTAGGGAATTGAAGTACAAAACAAGTGAAACAAACTCTTTTCATTTTTAAGACCATCTGTAAATAATTTAAATTTGTATTTTACATACATAAATCTAGAAAAGCTTGTTCACTGGGAGATAACTGTTAAACATTAAACCAAGATAAAAATTTTTGATAAAGCTGGTTTGTTTCAGTGAGCCTGGAATTCCACACTAAGAGACACATTTCAGCTGAAGGGCTTAGCTGAGTTATAAACAGTATGTGCAAGTTGGTTTTGTTTGGAAAATATTTTGTTAAAGCAAACTGTATTTATCTGATCCCTTTCTGTTGACTTCAAATCTATGAGTACAAACACTTATTTTGCTGAATACAGGAGGCCCAAGCTGGTTTTCTTGGTTGCAATTCTAACCATAACTTTCTTCCAAAAAATCTCTAAAAAAGAAATTCCATCTGTTGATTTTCTCCTAAGGCCATGATAAAAATTGAATTTCTCATTATTCCTCTGGTTGCTTTCCACTTGTATTTTTCCTTCTATTCTCTTTCTCCACTTACCACTGAAAACAGTTGCATTGAGGGGTCAAGGTGGAGAGTGTGAAGGAAAGAGGAGATTGCAAACTATTAAATTCCAATCCCAGCATTTACATGATGACAAGTCCTTGGCCTTTTTAATCTCGCACTAAGGAATGACCCATTTAATTGTTCATTACTTTAGTGTAAATGACAGATATCCGGCGTGTCATCATCTTTAATGAGATTTGTGGTTGCCCATAGATCAAAAATATATTTGCTGGAGGCCACCTAAACTCCAGCCTAATGTATTAAAAAAAGATTTATATGGCCCTTGGACATCCCTCTGAAATACAATAAGGCTGATGGGACTTGTGCCTAGACAACAGCAGATTATGACAATAATAAGTTAGTAGGACATAGTAAGAAGAAGATAGCCGGAATAAGTATCTGCAACATTCAGTGAGCAGAAATGGGAAATTCATCACAGTGGTGATTATTTATATTGCAATATCAAAGTAGCAGCACTATGATTAAAGTCCTGTTATGGAATTCAAATTTAATAAGAGCTTTAACCTTTAGCTTGTTGAAAAAAATACCACTGAAATGCCAAAAAGTCAAAACATAGAATATGAACTTTGAGCTGTATTTGAAATTGTATTTTTATGGTGGTTTGATAAAAAATTATTGACACATCAAGTATCATAAAATCTTTTGAATCTTTTAAAATCTTTTTTGGCATTTTCCTTTGAGTTCATTAAAAATAGTTTTGTACAAGTCTGTGCAGGGAATCAAAACCATTTTGAGAAATCAGCAAATCCGGGCTCCTTGGAGGTTTAATTGTTTAACAGTAGTTACCCATCAGTTGTGTTTTCGGTGCATTTTAGTCTTACTGTGAGTGTCTCACCATCATTTAAGACAAAACAGTCTCACGAATGTATGGAATATTGTGACAGTTAGTCCTGTCAATGAAATTGCTGCCTAAGAACAGAACAATGATATTAAAGGTGTATAACAAAGAACAATTGCCTGAATGTAGGTACCTTCTAAAGAGGGAAATGAAAGCATTGCTGATCCCGTTATAGGTAATACGAACAGGAAGGCATGCACAAATCTTTCCTTTTTAGCCTTTGTTTGTATACCTTTAAGCATAGAAACACTCAGAAATTTTTTAGTATATAGGAACATGATGCCCTAATGTTAACTGTAGTTAAATAGAGCTTTCGATAATTAATAGTAATTCAGGCTACCACAGTGGTCCAAAACCTTGGCCCAAGTTTCTACAGTCTAATCAAATAGCACTTGGCAAAGCTAATAGTGCAGAGACATGTTTGGAAATGATAGGGAAATGATGGCAATTTGGAAATTATGCAGGGTCTCAGTTTCAGCCCACATGGAACTGAGTGCTATTCTGTTTTTTGCACCACCCTACCTTTAATGTCCTTCATGATTAACAAAAGGGCTTCTACATTTGATGTCTCTCAGCACAGAAAAGAGACCCAAATCTCTTTGAATAGAAAGAAGCTATTCTTCTCTTTATTAAATATAGTCCCAAAACAGGAGTAGGTGCTAAGGAGAAGAACACTGTGACATTGTGACATTCAATAGCACGACGTTGAATTGCGGCAGCATGATGAGATACAGCCCACATACATTGGTCATTGCCACTTTCAGAAATGATAGTAGAAAAAGATTTCTAAGATGTATTTTCATCTCTCACACTCAATAGAGAACAGTGATCCTGACACCCACATGCCTGACACAGTGCTGGGCGATGATTTGAAGGGACGACAACAAAATATCATTATCTCATGTTGAGAAAATAGAATTACTTTTGAAAATGTCATGATTTGAAACAACTATATGTTGATTTCTTTATTTCCATGAAACTGTACCTCCACATTTTGTACAGCAAATTTAAAGTGCTATAATGAGATACTTTTTAACTACTACTAATCTACTAATAATTTTAGACCGTAGGGCAAAGAAAATAACTTTTTAACAAAATATTCCTAAGACCTAAATACGTTGTGCTGTAGCTTTTGCTTCTGTAGTCTTTTCCATATAATAAGCAAGAAGTTATTATAAACCAGATGTGAATATTACGGTTGAAAAAGACAGCGAGAGCCCATTGAGTTGTACCATCCCAGGAGAAGGTAAGTTCCAAACTGTCCTTCCCAAATGTTCTTCAAGAATAAAGTTGTTATAAGGTGCTTCCCCCTTAGCATTTGCTCGACTGTCGTACACTGGCACACTGAAAATGTCAGACTTCAGCTTGCTCTACAGGTTTGTTCACTAATTTGCCAACAGCGTACACAGAAGGAAGAGCTGCAACACTATAGAAGTTCTCTGTGCCATGGTATAGTGGTTTGCACGTCTTTCACGCCTGCACCCCTATACGCATTGTAGGTCAAGTAGGGTTCTTACCCCTTCTTTGCCCTGTACCAGGAACTCATTAACTGCTTGCTTTTAAGCGGTCATCTAGCACCTTTGTTGCTGAATAGCTGAATAGCAAAGGAGCTTGAATAGAGAGCTAGGACTTAGAGTATCTATGATGTTAATATAATTTTCCCAGCTTCAATTAGGTTCTGATTTAATGCAGTTGTTTCAAAGTCTTTTTACACAATTGAAATCTTGGTGTTCTGTGTGGAAGGCATTATTAGGAATAGGTTCAATCAAGTTTCAATATAAAGCTGTAGGCACCTTTCTGATGGCATAATGAGCTGCTCTGAGGCATTTGCTCTGACTGGCCCTTTGAGTGGTCTGTGAATGTCAGTGTTTTATTGTCCTCCCTAAATGCATTTGTAAATCCACTTATTTCTTGGTCATGTTTCTATTTGGTAGTAACTCACGCTAAAGGAATGAGTCAATTTTTAGATGTATTAAAAAGAGATTGGGTCAAAACATTAGAAATACCTTTGTAAAGCACAAAAGCTAGATACCCACTTTCCCCCTCAGAGCGTGCCTGAGTAAAATGGGCCCAATGAAGTCAACAGAATAATTTTGATTCGTTTTGACAAGGCTGGAGACCTTTAATCACTGGTTAATCTTGGAAGATATGAAAAAATTTTACCTATCACATCACAACCTTAAAATGTTAGTACAGTGCATACTTCAAAGCACGCTACAGACCTACACTACCAGACAAAAGGAAAAAAAAAAAAGGAGATTTCTTTCAAATTTCAGACAAGTAGAAGGTCTTGATATCTCATTTTGTTTGAAAGCAATACAATATCACATATAACAGCACTAAGCATTTTACAGCAAAGACAACAGCTTTATACAGCACTTGCTGTAGTCTCTCTCATTTCTTTCCTCTTGACCCAGGTTCATATTTACAAGGCAGATACTTCAGGGACTGCTCATGTTTCCAAGCTATAAAATGATGTCTTGTTTACAGCAAACATCCATCTTCCTTGAAAATGTTCATTGTTCTTCAGTAATATTCCTGATTGTTAGCATAGGGCAAAGCTTTACAGCATTGTGATTGCACTATAGAACAATGCTGCAAAATTATTTTCCTACGAGGTTGCCTTCCCATTAGTGATCTATTTACTATTGCCACTACAAGCAATCAAGCCATCATTTCTAGAAACCTTCACTTGCAAAACCAGTGTTTATATTCAGCATCTTTCAAGCTGTTACTGCTGACACTGTGAAAATAACAAAATAAAAGTAATCTCTCTCATTTGCATAGGGATATAGAGAATGATGTCACAGGATGAGGAGACGAACTGCAAAACAGATTTCAAAAGTCTGCCTGGATTTGCCAAAAGGACAATCCACGCGTATGCTCTGCGGGATGCCCCTGAGAGGGACAGTGTGCTCAGAGATTGTTCTTGTGCTACCTAAAATACCGAAGGCAGAGCTGGGGATTGACTTTTACTTTATCCTTTTCCATCCACTTCTTACCTCCCTGTTTAGCCAGAGGAGAAGTGCTTGAGGAGGCTGCAAGCACTACCATGCTGTTAACGCTGCAGACTCGTGCCTGTACGGACACATCCACCTCTCAGGAGTTCTAACCAGCTTGTTCCTGTTCATGGATCAGCTCTCTACTTGTGTGATCCCTGAAACACTTCTTTCACTGATTTAAAAAAAATAAAGAATTAAAAAACTCTATTAAAAAAAAAAAAGTCTATTTTAAAAAAACTTGCAAGAACCTGTGCAGATTTGGAAATTTCATCTAAAGAGGAAGTTTAAAGGCAACTGAAATAAAAAAAAAAAATCCACATTTTGTCTCAAATAGCTCTTTCAACATTGCTTTCAAATGTATTACATTACAGCTGACCAGTATTACTTTATTTATATCCTATTAAAAATGGTATTCAAATTTAAGCATCTGCAAGGTGTTAAGCACTTTCAGCAAAATTCTCTGTAAGCTCAACTCCCACCAGCTACAGATGGAGAGGAGGGGGCTGAGAAGTACATTGCAAGAGTCGTTCTTGAGTACATTTAAATTTAGTTCCATTTTGATAGCTGGTGTGGTTTGGGGCCACAAAATCACAGTCCGTATTTAGAAAGCTGACTGTTAGAGCAGCTAAAAGTTACACTTCAATCTCTCCTGAAGGTCTGTATTTCTCAAGAACTTTGACACTGTCTAGTAAGAAGGTCCACAGTATAAAATCCATCATAAAATCCAAAAAAGCAGGACACCACAGTATAAAGCCTATTATCTTCTCCCTATAGGCTTGAATTGAAAGCAAAGCAGCTTTCAGCTTTTGGAATCTAGTGCTATCTTGTGCCAATGGGGTGGATTCTGCGTGGGCAATACTTTGTGGATTAACATTTATGCAGAACATAGGTTGTTTCTCACTACAAGTCATTGCTTGGGGGTTTTATTGGCTGAATAATGATGTACTCCTGCTAGATTAAATCGGGGTTTTACCAAAAAAAAAAGAAAAAAAAAAGTCAAAATAGATATAACCTCTTCGCTAATACATCCTCAAAAAAGCCATGAGAGCCATGTCTCAGAAAGAGTCGTGTGTAGCTTAGTAAGTTACAAAACTAAAGGGGCAGTTGCTATGTAACCTGAAAAACATATTTAAAAAAAAAAAATTGACAATGAAGAATATTAACAATGTGAGCAACTTCATTAGGAAGACACATGTGTTCACATTTAACTAAAGTTGATTAAGACCAACAATTTTGTGAATCACTGTGAACTGTAAATCTTAACTGTAGATATTCCCGACTGCAGTATTTTAGTATTTAACAAGCGTGATATCATAGCAGAAACTTTAATATGCATTGTACAATACCCAGCACAACTGAGTCCTGATCCCTGCATGGGAAGAGGGTTGCACTTGTTAAAAAAATAATAGACCATGAGAGTCTCTCTCATAACATTTATAGACAACTCCATGAGTTATCCTCAAGTTAGAAGCTTTCTAGAGATCAAAGGAGCATGAGATATCAAAGCATCTGATGTACAACAGAGGTTTAAAACTCTAATCTACATTCTGAACATCAACACAAAGACACAGAAGTCAAACTTCACCTTCCTATTTCTCAAGTTGCTTGGTCTAAATACGTTTTCAGCAATCATTCAGCAGAAGTGGTTTTGGTTTGGGTTTGGTTGGTTGGATATTTTTCAAAGAGTTTTTACTTATTGTTTTCTAGACACTCAAGACTGAATGTGAAATTGTATAAATAACTCCTTATATTTGACAAAAATACTTCACTTAAAGTGAGAACAGAATGAATTCAGAAAAAGGTGCACATAAAAAAAAAAGAATTCTCATTAATAATTTTCCCAGAATACTACTAATCTACAATTATCAACTTTTGAATTTAAAATTATTATACACCATTCTTTCAGATTCTAATGGTACCTCAGAATCCAAGGCAGCTTAAATAAATGTTGCACAAACATAAGTAAAAAAAAATCCACTGGCTCTAAACCTAATGGATAAATATGCTTTGTATGATGATAGAAAAGTTAAACATATTATAGTTAACTCAAATTTATCTCAACAGATCATTTAAAAGCTTTAGTCTTAGGCTCAAGTATATGGTTCAGTTCACTATAAGGGCAATAATAACCTTCATTTGTGAGAGGTTGCTGGAGAACCCAAGGGGATCATGTGCTGTTGCAGTATTTTGGTTTACTATATTTTAAATACGTAAAAATATTTCATCAAAAATTACAAATATAAAATTTACAAAGTAACAACACACCCACCCACCCCCCCCCAAAAAACCCTGTCAGAGAACTCACTCTGGTACGCTTGGTAGTTGAGAGACATAACCCAAGTTTGCTGAGGTTGTGGTTGCACCCTAGTCTCTATCCACAAGCAGTCAGTCCAAGATAATGATTTTTATATTTTGAAAACCCCAAGTCAGTGCAAACAGGTGGCATCAACCGTAATGAAGAGCCATGTTTCAAGGCAACACTTGGGAAAGAACATCTCAGCACATTTCCACTGATTTAGTAATATTATTTCTCTGTTCAAAGTACAGTAGAGCCTTCAAACTGCAAATGAGATCATAGCCAAATTATTCTAGTTATTATAACAAACACACAGCATGCCTTTAGGGCTTAAAATCATATGTTGAGACAGCACAGAAAGAGGAGAATAAAGGAATATGTCCTCTCTAATGATGCAGAGTTGGAGTACAGGGAGTTCACGTGCACTGCTTGGGTGTCACGCAGATCTTTGTGGACTGATACCTTCATGCCCCAAACCTCCAGCTTAGCTCCCTTTTCTTTAATGACATTAGTTACAGGAGCTTCAGAAGGACTGTACCAGTGTAGGTTCCCCCCTTAAAGAGCAAATAATGAAGACAGAAGAAAACGGGAGTAGCCTAAACCAGGTATTTTAATAACTTCACTCATTTGTGGTTTGAGAGAGACTAATTAGGCTCTAGGAATCACAAAGGATTAGAAGAGTATTTTGCAACGCTAAATAACGGTATTATACAATTACTTAAAATTTCCGCTTTTGAAATATAATTACCTTAGCATGCATAGGATGGGAAAACTGATAGGAAAATAAACGCACAGTTCTAGCACATGCTTCATTAAATCTTAGGCTGAGCTCAAATTATCTTTCAAAAAGAAATTTCCATTACAGCACTACTTGTTAATGTAGTGACTAAAGTGATGTATTAAGAGCAACAGCTCTGGGCAGAATGACAGAAATTGCCCATGCTGCAATAAAAGCACAAAATTAATCCCAGTGCAATTCATCAAGGAAATCTGCAGCACGGTGAAACAAAATTACTCTGTAATTTTTTTGCAGGCTTTATTTTTGTGTATGTTCTTTCCTTAAGCAACTGGTGTTTTTTCCCGCACAGAAGAAATAATAAAAAGGAAGAGAAAATTATTGTGGTTCCTTTATTTTAACAACTGAAAATTCTTAGTTGCTAGTAAGCAGTACAATATGGAGAAAAAGATTTAAAAGAGATTTAAAGGACCCGTTAATTCTGCACTCTTTTCAAAGAGTTGCAGTGAATGGCTCAATATCCAAGTGGCGACCAGTGAATGGTGGAAATCCTCAGGAGTCAGTACTAGGACCAGTGCTGTTTAACATCTCTGTCAGCAACATGGACAATGACACTGAGTGTACATCACCAAGTCTGCTGACGAAACCAAACTGTGTGGTGCAGTTGACACACTGGAGGGAAGGGATACCATCCCTGGATGTGTTCAAGACCAGGCTGAATGGAGCTTTGAGCAATCTGGTCTAGTGGGAGGTGTCCCTGGCCAGGGCAGGGAGTTTGGAACAAGACGATCTTTAAGGTCCCTTCCAACTTCTAGTATTCTAAGATGTTGTTTTGTCCCTTAGAACAAGATCATTTTGCTGCAACTCTGATGCCAATGTCCCAAGCTGCACTGACAAGGACTGGAAAATAGACATTTTATAAAATGAAAGAGCTATAATGTCTCAAGAAGGTCAAAGCCTGCCTAGATCCCATGCATGCCTCTCTACAAATCTTTTCACAGAGAAGGCAGCCGAGAGCCTTCATTCCGCTTTCTTTCATCTATGCAAGGAGTCAGAGGTCACTCTTCTTCCAAACTAATTATGACTTTTAAGACAACCTTGTGATCAGTTACTTCAAACAGTGGGGGCAAACGCAACATGGTATGCAGCCAGGCACTCTCCTTGAAAAAAGAGACAGATTCTCTCCTGAAGGGCTTGGCAGTGGGGATTTTTATTCCTTAGGGCATGCACTAACTTGTAAGCCACTAGCCAAAAGATGAGACTGAGTCATGTCTGCACGCCGTAGTGTTCTGGCATTCAAAACAAATCTGACAGATTTCAGACAGCTTCAAGGTCAGGAGTTCTGACTTTAAAAGGGCTGAGTTTTAAAATATTTACTGAAGCTTAATTCAGAACTTTGGGTTTGTCCATTTTAGGTATCATCAGGGACAATCTCAGTAGAGTATTCATGCAAAAAAAACAGAGATAAATCCACATATATGAAAATTAGACAAACTCTTTGTGGTCTAAATTGGCAATCTGTTTATCTGTATTCATCTACAGCCACCATGCTGACTACAGCACTTGACAGTCTGAATACAAAGGCTAATAATCTGAAACTCAGTTATATTCCAGGAAGAAGTCACAAGCAAGGATTTTATATCAGTCTGCGATGATAGAAGACAAAAACAGGTACACCAATTGTTGAACAGATTTTTTAAAAAATTACAAAGGAATGAAAAACAACACACACAACTGACTCAAGAATTTCCAGTAGCCTTTCTGTTTTTTCCACCAAAATAAATGTTCTAATTCACTGCTCTTTCTTATGTGACAAGAGTTGTGACAGCTTTAAAATATAATGCAATTACTGTAACTAAAATTATTATGTTCCAAATGGATGCTTCTATTCAGCTGAAATTTCTATATTTAAATGTAATATACTTTATGAACAGTACACTGGGGATATATGACAACAAATTCATGAGTGTCTATGTTAACTTATTTGTTTTCATGTCAACAACATTCACACAGCAGAATTACAATTCCAAAATCACTTGGAATGAAAGAAGTAATAGCTATTTATATCGTTGCCCTCAAAGTATATGGAAATTCTTTTTATGAATCTTATATAATCCATGTAGTCTGATATGATGAAAGTGTAAAAATGCCAAATCCAATGTATAAACAATATCGTGCCCTCAAGTTAGTCAGTAGCTGAAACACATGCTTATGTTTTGGAACATGACTGAGCTGTTCCCACACATTTCTGTTTTTAGCATGTGTGATTCCATCAAATATGTTCAAATTTCTGGTTACGTTCTGTACTGATAGCTATAAAAACTAATGACTGTTGCAAGATGGAATATTTGTGTCACTTATACCACTATAAATCAAGAGTGATTTTACCACAGTGCCTGATTCACATTGAAATCTCAACTAGTAAATTTTTTAAGTAACAGAAAAATCCGAAGTAAGACTTGATGGCTGGGAGGCACATGGAATTTATACTGTAGCTATTTTTAATAAGAACATTAATTAACCATTGTAACAAATGACCAAAGGATATGACACGGATGTGTTTCTGAAATGTCTTCCTGTTAGGCACAGAATGATTTATTCAGGTGCTGCCAGGTAAAACCCCAGACTGTTAAGCAGATGTAGCCCTAAACAGATCCCCCCCTCACTTGAAAACCATCCAGTCAGAGGACTGATGCCTAGGGAATCCAAGTTTAATGAAAAAACAAACAAACATTGAAAAACACTGGGATGCACTGAGTGTGCCTGCAAGCTAGCTGTAGGAGTGTGAATCCCAAGGCAGGAGAATGTACAGTCTGATCCTAAGGACATGAGGTCTTTCCCACCCCATTCAGGACCACATCACAGCAAAAGGCAATACAAGCTCCATCAGCCCAGATTGCTAGTTCAGGTAAATTGGCACAGTTTTACTGGGGTAAATTCACAGAGACTGTGAACAGTCAATTTTTTTAATGCTGCCTAAGAAGAGGGCGTAGAATAAGCCTCTTCAACACTCTTTCCAGCATCTCCCTTTCCCTCCTCAGGACCTCGTTTCATTTGGCATTTCTCCTTTCAAAGACCACTGTGGTGTCTGGGCAGAACACCACCACCACCTTTTTGTTGACAAATCTGACAGGCACGACGTACAATAAGTACTGTTATATTTCTCGTTGTTTATGGGAAGAATCAACTAGCTTGTTCCAACTTTTTTTTCCTGAAGAACATCTCATGAAAATGTTTTCCATCCTGTACATTATGTCAGTGAATTGAAATTTAAGGAAAGCTTATTACATAATTCAAATTCTCTGTACCCTGTTGTGCTTAGAAATATGACCATGACTATGAAAATTATTAAAGTAGCAAAAATCACAGTTCAAAATTTCCATGGATGACTTAGAAAACCTATTAACATCAGAGAGGTTATTGTGTTCTCATCTCTCAATAAAAACCACAAGCATACACATCAATGAGGACTACACAACAATATTTTAAAAAGTCAAATCAATTTAAATCAGTCTCTTTGTTTACGAGTAACTTTTCCAAGCACCATAAATGAGTCAGTTCCTAGTGACAGATTCCAGTTTCACACATTGAGCAGCATTTTACAACATTTCTCTGCCAAATTATCAGGGCCTGATCAACATGCATCTTTGCAGATGTACAACATTGGGACCAGATGTTTGCAAGGAAAATACCTACTCTCTGCAGATGTCAAGCCTATCATTCTGAAAGATCTTCCAAGCAAGTGTTCCTGATAGCAAAGCTGAAAGTACTTGACATTTTTTTCCCATCTAAAGACACACAGGGAAAGGGCTGCAGGCAATCCCAGTTGTCCCAATCTAATTAACTTCTTGTACTCCAGGCAAGAGCAAATCTAAACAATTTGTTTCTGTGTGAACAGCAGAACATTTATCCAGAGATCACTTAAAGTCAGGTGAAGTTTTTCCACAGATACAGTGGACTATGGATCAGGTTCTGTTAAAAAGTCTCACTAAGTGGGTAACATCACTTTACAAAACCTTTTCATGCTCTTGATTTTCTTACCATGGTTCAGATACGGCATTAGCCAATGACTGACTACCAATGGACTGTTAAGTGATATATTTTTCAGGTACATAGCACATCAATAATATGTATTTGTTTAAAACCTATTTTTATACATGCACGCATATATTTAAAGCTACACCACAGAGTTTTTATTATTGAATGCAAGCGTACAGTGTAACTTTACTGAAGCATGTATTTTTCTCTGTGATTTATCAATTGTTAAAGCAGCAAAGAGAAGTAAATTTACTTTAGGAATAGAACATTAGAAAATGTGCTCATCTAATGGATACCATTAAACTAATAGAATCATAGAAATATTTAAGTTGGAAAAGACCCTTTAGCTCATCAAGTCTGACTCCTGGGGTTCTTACATGAGGACAGGTTTATATAATGGGAGTTTCTAGGCTGTCAAAGGTGACCAACTTGTTTACAAATGAGGACAGCTTAAACTAAAAGGTCACCAAAAGTGTTCATCCAGTTGGTGGCATCCTACTGGGTGCATAGCGGTATCTGAGAGCAACGGAAGACAGTGTCTTTAGTACTTTGACTATTAGCTTCCCTCCTCCCACTGCTGCAGATTCAGAACAGGCTGCATCCTCGATGCCCACACAGCTTCAGCATCAAACAGATGACACATGCAGCAAGGCATCCATGCTTGAACTACTGCAATTCAGAGTGAGTACCACCGGCTGACTAACCTCCACTTTGTCAATCTGTCTGCAAAGGTTGGCTTGTCCCTTTGGGGCACTTCATTTCCTGATTTAGTTTTGACGCAGGTCGACTAATGAGCATTTGATATAAGAAGCAACAGCTTTGAGACGTGAAATTCAGATCTAGACTTCTCAAGGATTAGAAAATAGGTGGCAAGATTCACGTTCTGGTCTAAATTTGCCTTTAAATATAAGCTACTAAGACTGGAGTTATGATTATTCCAAGCTGCCAGAGTTCAATGCTCTCTGACTAGATCCTTCTAGATATACCACACGTGGAAGCTGTAGTGTTTAATTTCAAATTTACTTATTTGGTTATGTTTGATGTTACACAGGATTTTCAATTTAGTGTAATGATACTGCAATACACTTGTCTTGTGATTTCAGTCTAAGTTACACTTAGCTAAATATAGCAATTGCAATGCACAGTTAAATCAAAGCACCAGTGCAAACCCTATAATACGCTCACCATCATGACGCTGGCTGTCCCCAGGAAGGAGTACATGAGTCTAAACCAGCTCAAGCCCATTCCTCTCTTCAAAATTCTTTTGTTAGTTCAGCTCTTATAGTCTGTGTTGGACTGAGCCATGCATACATTTACACCAGCAGTTGATCCACTCCACCATGATGCAATCAGTTGATCTACTCCACTGACATAGCTGTTTACCTAATATAAAGGCAACCTTCTGGCCCCCTTAGATGAGATGAAGTCAGGTTTCTTTGAAACAGCCGTGGTCAGTCGCACCCTACATTACTCTGAGGTTTAAGACGTATCACCCTCACCCATCTCCTAGGAGCCTTCTTCCACTGTAGGGATCAATCACCCAAGCCAAGCCTCTGATACCCAACTTGCAATGCTAAACTTGATGGTCCTTCCAAACTAGGTGGCAGATTTAAGATACATACCAATATATTACAGCACACTGCCAGAGTGACTAGCCTACCTGTACAGTACGCATGTGAGGAACAAAACGGTGCTTTTAAATAATGGGTGGTACTTATTCAAAAGTGACTGTAAATATCAAATTTTATTTGCCTACAGTAGACCACTATCAATAATTGCTGTATTTTACAGACTACAGTCTTCTCTAAAACTCTGCATTTCAGCATCTCATTCATCTCAAACGGGTGTCAGGAGAGCTCTCAAAGGTCTGCAAAGCCTCTCTGCAAGCGTTGACGCTTGCTTGTCCAGATGTGCAGATGGCCATTTACTGAAACCAAATTATTATGTACATTTTCATTCATTTTTGTGATGCTGTTAGACAAAATTGTAGCATTTTCTAATGGACTAGATAATCACCCCTTTGGGGCAAAGCTCTTTGCCCTTCTGCAGTAATGAAAAGCAGTGGAGTTTCCAAACCTGCCCACGGTAATAACTCAAAAAAAAAAATAATCAAGGTTTGTTTAGCATCTGTTAAATCTCCAACTTGCATACAACTTACAGAAACCTGACAGAAATCAATATTCTATATATATTCTCTTAATTATGAGCCTTTGACATACAGCTGATAAATGTGGGGTAGTAGTCAAGGGGAACTGAAATCACTGTCTCCTTCCTTAATAAAATATATTTTCCAATGTTTTTTACATTAGTCAAGGAAATGAATTCACTTACATGTTACAATAATATTTTGCTTGCACAAAGGAGTGTGCTAACTGTTGCATCTTTGAAGGTCAGATTTCACTGAGACTTAAAGCCACGTAAAAGAAAACTTCCCAGACAACTTCCTCCTTCTATGGACACAGTATAAGACAACATTGATTTTTCTTAATCAAGTACTTATGCAGACAGGATTATGTGTGGACAAGATACACAGAAAGTGGATTTAAGGAGGCTCACATGAATTAATTTGAAAGTGCTTCTAGTAAAAAAAACAACTCTTTCCTTTCCCCCTTTTCCCACGCTGCCATCTCTGCTCCCAGAATATTGTCCTGCAATAAACACCTTCAACATTGCAATATTTTTGTGAATACTGCATCATGTGGCAGAAAAATCCCTGTTGGATTAGGGAACCTTGCATAAATATGAGTAGTTTTTATATTGTGATATATAGGTATACCATCACCTAGAGATATTCATCATGGTCAAAGTCCTCATGTATGTAAAGTTCTTGGCAGTCTGTGCACAACCTATAAGAGACAATCACATCCATGAAGAACTTAGAATGAAAATCCAAACCGAGAATACCAAGGCGGAAAGAAATATTCTCATTCCCGTTTACACGTGGGAAATACAGACATGGGGTTAGATGGCATAAAGGAACTAGGCATGTTCAAGTAGGGTTCCTGCAAGTTAGGTTGTTTTGGCCTCAGTTTATCCTTAAGTGCTTCAGTTAGGCTCACTTGGAAATAAATGGCCAAGACAAAAAGAGGACCCAGCTCATCCACAACCCAGCCATGCTTTAGCCTTTTTGAGCTGTCATAGTCACCCCTGTTTATTTCAGTTGTGTTAACTGCAGGAAGTCAGAGAGGTTTCACTGGTTGTCCAAATACTCTGCAAGGCTAAGAGCTATTCTTCTGCATCTTCATCCCTACCACTCTTTCCCTCTGTGCTACGCAATGGCACCCAGAAGGGATCTCCATTAATTCACTACAACTGCTATGACTGACAACTGCCTTTCTGATCAATCCAGGTGGACATCCAGGGACAATGTCACACGCTCATCCCAAAAAAAAACAAAATTGTGAACATGGAAGGTTCCTTGAAAGTCTTTGTAAAACAATCTCACTTGGCAATTGTCATCTTCATAAATTTGACAGGCATCTCAGGAAAATCGTCAATTAATTTACCATTTTTTGCCATACTGAAAAGCATGCATAAAACTTAAAAGGCAGTTATTAGTTTTCTAGCTCTCAAAGAAATAATGCTAATGCAATTTCTTCCAAAATAGGAGTTCAGTGAATAGGACTGTGCTACTGAAAACAAAACTCACACTCAACAGCATTTCTGCTAAAGTAATAAACATTACTAAGAAAAAAAGAAAACCCTGAAGGGAAAAAAAGATTTCTAGCAAATATTGTTTCACACTTTTTAGTAGGAAAGAAAAAAAAAAAAAACACTAAACTTGAAATCAATTCATATAGTTAATATCAATTTTCTTGTCCCAACAGACAAACATGAATCTAAGTGATAAAGCCAGTAAGGTTTAATGTAAAAATTCAAACCAGATTAAGAACATTTAGACTCATTTGTCACATGCGACAAGATAACAAATAGAATACAAGCCATCAAGTCAGAAAATACTGTCATGAAACCTAAAAGCAAGGAATTTTATTATAGCAATGTCCCTTTTCTAGACTGCAGATTTTTGAGGTCATCTCTCTTTTATATTTTCCCTACTTGTGTTACTTCATTAGAAATAACAAGTAACCAGCAACATCCCCCAAACACGTGGAATGTTCACAGATGTAGCATCTAGTAAAAGAGCAACAGAAAGGTTGGGCAAGGTCCAGGTATGTACCAAACATTCTCCATCTTTGGCCCTTTATTTCCATGGAAAGGAACCACAGGCAAGAAGGGAGCTGTGGTGTGCTCCAATGAGTCTTCTGAGCATTCAGATTAGAGGCATGGAGAGTGATATAAAGCCAACCTGCCCTTCACTTCAGATGCAGCTTGTAACACTATTGGCTATTTAGGAGCAGCTGTAAATGAGAATTTTGAGCGGTGTATTCAATAGAAATACTGGCTTGCTGTCAGGAGTCGTGTTTCCTCTTGGTAACTCTTCAAATGAGAATTCACAAAAGATGTGTGGAAAGAGGACAGAGAGCATTCAAGTTTTGCAGCAGGTCACTTACTTACCTCTCCCTTCATCAATGCGTTCAGTTTCTGCTTCCCTATAGGCAGCATTAAGGTACTGGCAGCCTGGTTTAATAAAGATCAGATCCACTTTGGGAGTGATTCCTTTTTTTCCCCACTACTATTGTTTCACTGCCAAAGAGAATTTATTTCTTGCTGGTTCAGCCATTTTGGAGAATTTGGATCTCAAAAGCAACACAAGAAATCACAGGACAAGTTCAGCCTAAGTACCCAGCCAATTTGCTTTAGCTTCCTGTTAAAAGCAAACTGTTTCAGAAACGGAAAGGACAGTTAATTCTTCATGTGTACTGTTCTATTTAGACAATCAACAGGGGATAATTACTGTGAATTGAGTCAGTATTTTTAATAATATTTGCTGGTGAGGAATTCTGCTGAGACCCATTCACTCATTTCACACAGACAGATGGAACCCAAACTGTAACAATATCCACTCACTAGTTTTAAATTTATTAGTGTTGGCAGGGACTGTAGTCTCCCTGCTGAAAGTGAATGATGTGACATAAGCACATAAGGTCACAAGATCTCATTATGTCAGATCAATGAAGTGTTTTTTCACCCCAAAATTCATACTGTGGCTGTATGCATCCCTTTAGATTGCATCAGTTCAACTGATTAACACACTATTAATCTTTTGAGATCTTAAATTTCTTCCTCAGTGCATATATTTAAAATGAAAGCAGGAAGGCTTCTAAGTGAATGTCACAATCTTCCAGACTGGAAGTGCCCTTACAGAATATTCCATTCAGACGCTGGTAAATACAATTGCAAGCTAAGTGATTTTTCTGTATCCCTGCAACGCAGCCATCCCAAGGTCAGCCCTACAGAGAGAGCAAGAAGCTGCTGCTAAGGACCAGCTAACAAGGTTTCCTTTAAGCTGTATCTGTACCTTTCTACTCTACAAGCAGTAATTCATACTGCTTCTAAAACTGAATAATGGACATTAGACATAACAAAGTAGTAGGGAATATAGCGATTAGAAATTGCTATGAGGAATTAGTATTAGAAAACAAGCAGAAGTACTCTGGCAGTCACGTTCAATGCTGTCAGCTGAAGAACAGGTACATTCTGTTTCTAAAAACCTTTAAGGAAAGTGCATTCCCATTTACTACAATTAACAGATTTTGAAAAATTATCAAATTCTCCTGTGCCAAAAACAGGTTGAGTTGACCTCAGGGTCAACAGTCATCCTTCTGTTTAAAAGCTCCTGGGCAGCTTAATTTTTTCAAATAATTTTATATACTTGTAGCTAAGTAATTCTACTGAATACACACTATTAGGATGTGACATTACAGCAATCATTTGCATTTCTTGATTCTTATTTGCATTTGTACGAGAACAATAAGTAACAAGAAGGTGTTGAAACAGATTTTGTTTATGTTAAAGCAGATTTTGGTTATGCTAAATTCAGCTCTCTGCAGCTGTACCTTATCTAACACCAAGAGGCTATCTTCACAAAAATCACAGAATGATGGAGGGTGGAAGGGACCTCCAGACATCGTCTTTGCCCAACACCCCTGGTTCAAGCAGGGCTACCAAGAGGCATTTGCTCAGGACCATCTGCAGACACCTTCTGAATATCTCCAAGAAGCAGACACCTTCTGAATATCTCCAAGAATAGAGAGTGTGTGTGTGTTTTTCCCCACATCTCAGTTACATATAATTTGAGAACATGTGAATACAAATCATCACCTTTTACCTCATCTATTCCCACCTTCAAGACAGAGAGAACAATAATTCAATCTAACTAAATTTTTCAAATAATGTACTTAACAGCACAAGTTAGCTCTTAGATGATTTAGGAATTCTTAAGTGGCAAAATGGTCTTGTCACTTTTTATCTAGCTGTGATAAATTGAATGCTGATTTTGCAGGCGAAAAATAAAGAACAATGTCACTTGATACAGACCTTCTTTCAGGTACGTGTGTAGGCCCAGTGCCAACCTAATTAAAAACAAGGTAGAAACAGTGCGTTTCATGATGTAGTCTGACATGTCCTTTCTACCTGCCCAATTGAGGATCACCTTCCTTCACCTACTGAACCATGAAACTTTTTATAGTTCAATAGAAAAAGGAAAATACAGTTTTAACATTTAAAATGAACCCTTATTAACTTAGAAGCACAGTGTGCCTTTTTATTAATGAGTAACCTGTAGCTCAAACATCGTTCAAACACTTTGTCATCTATTAATTCATCTCACAATTAATTACATACAGTAGATTCCATATGTGCTCTTATATATTTTCAAAATCTTGACAAAATACTCTAATTTTATTCATCTGTGTACACTGAGTGTTTGAAAATATAAGATACAGCATCAAATACCATGCGTTAACCTCACCATTGTAACTGCTCTTAGGCTACTGCCAAATTAACCCTAGTGCCAGGTTATAGGCTTCTAATACTGAATGTTCCCTCCTCATTAAAATGTATGTGAGATAAAAAATAAAAATTCTTTTTCTTTTCTGTAAACAAGGATTAGACCTTGCAGGATACTAGAGAGACAGATAGCAATTTTCTGCAAGTAATAACACATGAATTTCAGTTGGTGTAACTCAGTCTAACCCAAGTGAAATTGTGGTAATTAAACCTGTTAGTAGAGTGAAGGATCTGCTCCATAACTTCTACATTGTCTCTTGCTTGATAAATAAACTAAAATAATAGCGATCATGTGATGGAATAGCAATTTACACTTGCCTTTTCACAGCACTTCACACACAGTAATTGCTTCTCTGCAATGGTTCATCACCTTCATTGTCACAGCAAAAGCCATCACTTCCAGCCCCCACCCTCTATCTTCCTAAAACAGGATGTGCCCCATGAACACCACTGAGCTCTCCAATTAATCATGACAATTAATCATGGAACTCGGCACTTTTATAATAGCTTTCATCTCCACAGTGCCTTGTAAACATGCACTAAACACAAGAACAGTGCGTTGAGCGAGATGAGGAATAATTATTCTCCTCCGTTTACAGCTAGAACCGAGTTCTGCCAAGGAGAGCCCTGTACAGGATGGTGCTTCCTCTCCATCCTCAACCCAGCTGGTCCTAGACCATCACCTGCAACAGGTTAACCCTCCTGTTGCTGGGGTCTATAGGTCTTCATTTCCACAAAAAAATACTCCAGGAAAATGGATATGCTCTACATTTTTCCAAAGTTGTTTTTCCCCCCAGTTTAACAACATCTAATCAAATGACTCTTTACCTGGTTATACCAGGTCCTAATGCACTTCCTCACTTTAAGTCAGAAATAGCCTCTTTTATCAAAATTATAACTTTCTACTGTAATACACTGAGGTGATGTTGCAAAGTACCAGTCTCTACCTTCTCTCAAAAACGGAAAGCAGCATAACACTGAAAAAACACTTGTTAAAAAAAAAATAAAAAGATAACAAAAGTAAAGCCATCACACTATAAAAAAGGTGCTGTAGCAAATTGTAGACAAAAGTTCATTGCCCAGAACTGATAGAGACTTTCAAGGTTCCTTCTAGGTCTCATCATAATTATTAACAAATAGAATTTCAGAAGACAATTTTTTGTTCCGATGGAAGTTTCCTACTGGAAAATGTCAATATTGAACAATTTTTTTTAAATTTCCAAATTTGAAGGTACAAAGGATTATCACTTCACTTTTGTCAAAGTGCATGTCATTTCCTGGATTTTCAGGATTTCCCCTACACAGCCAAGTCTGCTTTACTGTCCCCATCCTGCCACCAAGATACAGGAAGCATGAAAAAATTGGCTTGTCGTTTCTCACTAAATTTTTCATGTTTTGAAAAACTCTTTCATCTCTTTATTCCACAATAGGAAAGACAAGATAAAAATAAAATTTAAAAAGAAATAAAATAAAAAAATAAAAGCATAAGAATGAATCCTGAAACGAAGTCAAATAACTGAGAATTAAGAGTTTGCCACTGCATTGAAAAGGCCCTGCTTAATCCTCAGTGGGACTGATTCTGTGACACCATCACTGACCTTGGCTGCCTGAGCTCATTCCTCTGACTTGTCCCAAGAACTGCCCACCTCCTCCTGCCCCTACACTGCAGGTGCACAAATTTGCAAACCGGACATATGGTGCATGTATAAATTTTTGCTTATTAATTACCTTGCAGTAATTAATTTAAAATTTCATCTCAGGCTGCTGACTTGGCATTTCTGTGGTTAAGTGAGGTCAAAAGATTCAGAAATTGAGGGGGTGATATTTTCCCCGACCACCTGGCTTGCCAAATGTATACAGTCCATAGCCTTTGAACATCAGTTGTTACTCTTTAAGGTTTGGAAAGAGAAAACCTGTGAAGATCTGCTACTGTACAGCCCAATATTTTTGATGCCTCCCAGTAAGCAATAGGAAAATTCTCAAGAAAGAAGTTGAATGTGAATTTAATGGAATATAAAGTATATCAAACATAGAAAAAGTTCTAGGAGTCAGTATGTTTCACACTTCTTTCCAAGACCTAATGCTTCGCTTGCTTCCCCCTTACTGCTGGGTATTTATGATGCACTCTCATTCTCAACCAGCAGGAAGTTTTTGTTTACCCTCCATGGTCTTTGGGGTAGAAATGAAAGGGAGTGGAAGGGTAGGAAGCAAGGCTCTGTGAGTTGCTCCATCTTTCCTTGATGTTGTCAGTCTCTTGCAGCACGGCATTCTTACTCTGAGTTGCTCACCCATCTGAAGCCTTCAGACATCTTTCTCACATTAAAACACATTCTGATGTGTAAAGTAACACCAATTTGATGTCTTTTTTGCATCCAGCCACCACACTGCTGGCACTGAGCTCATTAAGGCAGTGTGATATGCTCAAAGTGCAAAAGGCTCTTCCAAATGTGACTTCCTCTCTTCCTCACTTTTTCACAATATGCTATTTCTCTGCTTTCCCCAAAAAAATCCCACCCAGAGCTTCGCTTCTCCATGTTGCATCGAAACACCTCAACTTGCCTCCTGACTTCAGAACAAAATTCTGACTTCATTCACAAAAAGCAACGAGAAAAAAGTCGGGCAAGGAAAAATAGTAAACCCTTTGGAACAGGAAATGTTTGTGACGAAAGATGGTTGTTTTCCTTAGCACACACACTAGATTAGAAGTGACAGCAGCCAGCAACCATAAAATAGAGAATACAGAAATTGATAGCAATCTGGAAACTTTAAAGGGCAGGGAAGGAAAGAGGAAAAAAACAATAATATTTTAGATAAGAGATGTCTGGTAGAAAGCAATAAGCAATCACATTTCATACTGGGGGGTCTGGGAAGAAGACAGTGCCAGATGCTACTGTGTGAAATGGAAAATCAAGGACAGCAAAAACCACACAAAAAGTGTACCACGTGAAAACTCAGAATTGTTATTACCTAAAGGCTAAGTGTTGCTGTGGATTTGAAGATAGTAACTGAAAAAACGATTTTTATAGATAAAATGTATTTTATGTTGGTGTCTGCATTCATATATGTTATTCTGTCCATCGTTGCCTCCTACAGCTGGGGGGGAATCACCCTATGCACCAATACAGACTGAAAACAGACTGGCATGGAAAGGAGCTCTTCAAAGAAGGACCTGGATGGTCCTGATGGACAACCTGAATGTGAGCCAGCAGTGTGCCTTTGCAGCAAAGGAGGCAAACAGCATCCTGGGCTGTATGAGGAAAACCATTGTCAGAAGGTCAAGGGAAGTGAACCTTCCCCTCTACTCAGTGCCGGTGAGACACATTTGGAGAGTTGGGTCCAGTTCTGGGCTCTCCAGTGAAGACAGACATGGAGAGAATGGAGCAAGGCCAGCAAAGGGCCACAAACATGATGAAGGGCTTGGAGCATCTGAGGTATGAGGGGAGACTGAGAGCTGGGGCTGTTCAGCTGGAGAAGAGGTGGCTCAGTGTGGGTTTTATCCATGGAAGGGAGTAGGGGAAACAAAGCCAGACTCTTCTCAGTAGTGTCCAGTCAGACAACAAGAGGCAAGGGACACAATTTGAAATACAGGAATTCCACTTAAACATAAGAAACCACATTTTCACTGTGACAGTGGTGAACAGATTGCCCAGAGAGGTTATGGAGTCTCCATCTGTGGAGATACAGAAAACCTGTCTGGATGTGGTCCAGACACCCTGCTTTCACTGAGCTCTGAGCAGGAGAGTCAGAGTAGGTGACCTGCAGAGGTGTCTTCCAACCTTGGCCATCCCGTGGTTTTGTGACTTTTGCTGTTATCCGAGCCCCCCAGTTGAAAGTCTGGAGTCACCAGTGAGAAACGCTTTAGGACAAACATGTAATTGTAATACTTATTTAACACAAGTAGTTGCATCTGACACCTGATGCTCTAGGAGCCTTAATCAAAGCCTAGAGAATTAAACTGAAGTCGTCGCTTTGACTTTATAAGGCATAAATAGTGAACAACCCTGCCAGAGGAGCAAGCCCGCTCACGCGCTGCATACCAACCATGCAAGGTCCGTCGCTATCAATGAGCATGTTCATTTCCCTACTAACATGCACCACGTATTACAGCTGATCAAACAAAGCCCTGTAGATAAATGGCTTAATAATTCCTTAATCATATTTAACAAAGCCTTAAAAATTCAAGAAGAAAAAAAAAGTCTAAAGGGATTTAACAGAACAGCAAAGCGATAACGAACATTACAAACTGCAGCAAAACTTGTAGCACAGCAGCTTACACACACATTCATGTCATCCAAGACTTTCTTTTAAATTTTATGCCATACATACCTAGATCGAGTGAGAAATACTGAAATTAAATGACCAAGGCTTTGGTTCAACATATAGGCCTTTAAGAATATTTCACTGGGAATTAGCTCTGAGGATTTAGTCCCCATTGACTACTCTTGTTTAAAGGAATGAATTAGAAAAAGCAAAACTAGAAGGAAAGAACCAGATTCAGGAGGCTTCATTCCACACCAGCACAGTAGCATGTCCCCTTGAGGGACCAAAGTCCCTTGTACCTAGGGTACAAGGACAGAACTACTTCATTTTGCCATACATGTTTATATATGAATGTAAGAGTGGCCATGGGACCTAAAAACCTGTTGTAGCCCTAAAATGAAGAGGAGAGGTGAAAGTCTCTGCTGATTAGTTTGTAACCCAGTCTCTGAGAATTACCCAGTCTGTGAAAACGTGTTCTCTGCATACTGGAAAATCTCAAGGTGGTCAGTTCCCACATATAATCATGGGAAAAGGAGGACACTTACAGAGCCTGAGATTTGACAGCACTTAGAGAACAATTGGGATCAGGCAAAATTAGAGTAATCTTGAGACTGCTCTGGCTGTTTTTCAGGTCAAAACATCTGTCGATGTGTGAAAAAGTCACCTTTGGGTCAGCCATATGAATAGAAAACTCCCGATCCACTGGTGTATAAAATGAGCAGTAGCAAGTTAGGTTTTTTTTACGCTATAATAAATGAAAGGAGCCTTATGTTTGCCCATAATATAATCATCAGAGGGAACAGGGTTTTGTTACTATCTAAAGTGCTCCACTCATATAACGTTTTTTTCACTCACAGTTTTCCAGAGATAAAAAATTAACACAAAAATTCAGCTACACATCCTGTTCCTTTGGTTGTTTCTAGTAGCTTTTGGAAGGATTTTCAGGAAAAAAAAAACTTTTTAATGACATTTATGGTTGGCTTTATCAGTAACAGTAATGTTTCTGCCTTTAGTACTGCATAATATATTGCAGAACAGACCAGATACCTGCGAATGTACTTCCAGTTACTGAATTATAAGGTCTTAAAAGGTCTAAACAATGACCATTCCTCAGATAATAATATATAAGGAAGCAAGTAAAAGTATCTAGACTGTGAGGAAACTAAAGCAACTGCAGACAATGAGAATGTGCCATTCACTAAATTATAACATTTGGGACTTTTTTTACTATTGCTACTATTGCTGCTGTTGTAATTATTATTACTACTGCTGTTACAAAATTCAAAGATAGTTACAATGTAAAACACATTTTCTTACGCGGCATTTTATAGTAGAAGTAACATTTAGTAATACTGACCCATCAGTCAATACCACTAGGCATATTCAATGCCAGATAATCTAAGGCATAACTTGTGGCACTGGTAGGTAAATTATTTCAACAAAATGCCTTTTATTTCTCCATTTTTTGTGCATTCTACATCTTTTCAGCAAGTCAAAATTTGGCAAATCAACATTATGGATATCTACCACGCAAAATCAAAGAAAGAAAGAAAACTTCTCACAGCAGCACATCATAACTGACAGAAAATAACTGCTACAACAAAGAAGAAAAAGGCAAGATACAACAGGTAAGAAAAGCCACAACATGGAGATTTTGTCTGTACAATATTCCCTGATGCTGAGAAAATCCACTCTCTGTGGAAGTCAAATTAAGGAGTTTCTAACTAATCTCTTTTGCCATTTCAGAGGGCTAAAGTCTGAGCTTGAGACAGGCTGCTCAAATCCTTGAAATCATGATTCTGTCACTTTGTGCTTAAAATTTACCCCTCAGAAGCATTCTGCAGAATTCACTTGGACTGAAAAGGGGAGTAAACCCCATATGAGACTAAATTGCTTTCTTGACAGAATGTGGGCTTTAGATGGTCAGGTTTTCCCTGTCATCACCATCAATTTACATACAAATTCCCTACTGTTACGAGATCCTAGTCCCTAATTCATAGATATAAATACTCTTACATTTCTGTCCTAAACTTTAAAAAAACAACCAACCACCCTGCTTGGCAATAAGAGAAAAATTGCAATTATGTAATTCCACAAAACTACACCCAATTTCCTGCATTTCTACCCTAAAGACCAAATTAGTCTAATTTAAGGCATCCTTACTCTAATCCCAGCACTAAGAAGATTTCAGTGAACATTTTGCTTATTCTCAGCCATTGCCACAAGCCAGCCAGTATTCTGACTACGTATTTAATTTCTTTGGGTCGCATTATCCAAGCCATTTCATGTTGTTTAATGCACAGTTTCATTGATTTAAGTTTTTCGGTTTGGTGTGGGTTTTTTCCAAACAGCTTTTCTAGAAAAAATTAAAGTTCGTATCTTCTGCCTAAAACAGATTTATAATTTGTTTGAATTCTAAGAGATATGAGAACCTTTATTTCTGCTCCTGAATTCTTATCTTTCCAGATCATAATAGCTGGTGAATTTGCTTTCACATCCTAATTGATTCCCCATAAAATTCCTATTAGTTATGCTGACTGGTAGACACTTATAAACTAATGGGATTGAGCAATTTAATTACAAAACAGTTTAAATAATCATCTGCATCTGTCTATCGCAATATTCCATATTACTATGGTTTGCATCATCGTAATGCTGAACATAAAATTATTCATGTGCAATGTTGTTCTGGGATCTAAAGTCATTACTTTTGGCTACAGGGAAACTGAGAGCTCCTGGCTTCTCCCACGGCTCTGAAGAGCCCAGACCAGCACAACCTTATTCACCCTGCCCGGGCAAAGTGCACTCAGAGGGGGAAAGCCATCAATTCTCATATTCTGAAATGCTATGGTCTGTGCTAGGGGTTTGAAGGATCCTGCTGGTCTCATGTAACAGAAATCTCTCACGAGGACTTGGACAGTGAGAGACCACAAGGGCTGGATGTCAACAGATAACACCTGGCAAAAGCCACCCTATCCAAGGGGACACTGAGATGCAAGAAGGAAGGAGAAGGAGCGGCACTGCACATCACAAGATCTCTGCAGGCAAGGACCAGAAGAAACAGCCCATCCCAATTTATGGGATCAAAGAAATGAATGAATCTATTAGTTTTGTAAACTTTCATCACAGCAAATCCTTTGGGAAAACAATCTTATGAGCAAATTTATCAGCTGATAACTAAGGGCTGCACAACTTGTTCCAAAATTTCAAAGGATGGAGACCAGTCTCAGAAGAACATGGAATTACACCAATAAACACAGAAAAAGGATGTAACTCTTCCTGTGCAAAATGCCAATGCTGATCTTAGAATCCATTGCCAGATGTGCTAATGACCAGCTTGGCGTTCTCTGCACTGACACCAGAATTATATTTCAAACTCCAGGTTATATTCAATTGCTCTGCATATATCTCATTAATTTACAGATGGAAAGTATTATTTCACCAACTATAACTGTATCTATGGCATAGGCTTTTGTATCAAGCTTTTATATACATACCCACACACACGTACACTGGATGAATACTTCATAATACAGTAAATAAGCCCACAAAAAAGGGTTGCAGCCTAAATTAGGGAAAAAATTGAGGGCAAATTGGGCACTCCTTGTCCTTGGTTATTTGGGGTTTTTTTTAACAGAAAAAATATAGCTTCAGATTAACTGAAAGCATAGAACATATCACATTTTAATTAATTGGCTTCTTCATGTGAAAAGCAAATTGCAATTCATTAAGATTTTTTTCTCATAGATTATAATACCTCATTCACAGGCTTCTGTACACCCTTATATGCCAAATGTAGCACTTTCTAATATCAGAGATTTCTCATATTTGAACTATTTGGTTGTGTTTCACATGATATTTAACAAAGTGGATTCAAATCCCATTCATTTTATTTGTGGAAAAAAAATCTAATGGTGCTATATGAAACAATTACAAATTAATTCAAGGTCAAATTCCCTTTCTGAGCTTAATTCATACACATATTTTACAGACTCTGCCTCTGTGACTACATTTTTTGCATCAATAAGGTAAAACTGTTTCTTAGTCCAACTCTTTCGCGCTCTGAATATTTTTACAATTTTAGCTATATCTAATCTGCTGACCTTTAAGAAGTGAAATATTTCATTTAAATATCCTGTGACCAAAGATGTATCT
This sequence comes from Arenaria interpres, assembly GCA_013399435.1. Taxonomy (NCBI): domain Eukaryota; kingdom Metazoa; phylum Chordata; class Aves; order Charadriiformes; family Scolopacidae; genus Arenaria; species Arenaria interpres. Next base: position 67,058 of record VXAK01002344.1, read on the forward strand.
TTATAACACAGAAGTCCTAAATACATTGAAGATGGAAATTCGGGAGAAAAAGATTGGGTAGTCTGCTGTATTGTCAGGCCCATTTATCAATGGTTTTACTTTAAAATAATCTTTTCCTAAGAAGAGCAAACTGCATTTTGCCTGAAAATTAACTTTCAAGGAATATCCACAGCAAAAATAATTGCTTTTAATATTATTAAATTCAAAATACTATGGCAGGGCTGTGAGCAGCAAAAGAATTTGATCCAATGACACATTAAATAATTTTCTGTAATAATTACAATTCTAATTTAAATTATTTGCATTTATTTTGCATTAAAGAAGTATGATATCAATCTTTATCCATGCAGACTGTATCAGGAGTGGAGTTTTTCACAAAACTGTCTTTTCCTGTCGTTGTCTATGAGGATCAAGAGGTCTATTTCTATTTTGAAACAATCTATAAAACCAATATTAATCCCCCATATTTAACTTTCAAAAAGTCAGCTTCATTTTTATTTTTTTTAATGTTGGCCATTGTAGTAAAAGGGGAAAAAAAGAAAAACAATGAACCCCCAACCTTGTAGCTAGGTGTATAACTAGATATCACCCTCAAATCTCTCAGTAGTAGAAATGACCAAGAAAAGTAATATAACATACACCAAAGAATACCTACCCTAGGTGAAAATAGCTGTTTCTTCATGTTCTGGCTTCCACAAAAGCTGTCTAGAATGAGAAACCAGAGGAAGTCCATGATGCGTGTGCTGACTGAGCTCAAGATGAACAGTTCTTGCCTCACCTGCCTCTCTTACTCGGTTAGAAAGGAAATAGGCAAAGGGCCCTGAACCACCTACAAATCATCACAACTCACGCACTTTCCATTTACAAATATTGAAGTTTTTGTATTTTTATTTCTCTTTAGGTAACAGACAAAGCTACTGTGTCTTCTACATCACCTCTAGAGCACATTGTCACGACTAGGAATACTGGCAAGGAAGCGAGGTAAATATTTCACTGAGAATTCATGAAGAGTTATGAGAAAAGCTAACGGATCTTCACATCCCCAACAAGCAAATTCCCAGTAAGATGAATATTCAGAAGATGCTAACAATTCACCTGCAGGAAACCAGATTCTGTTGGGAAGTGAGGAAGGACTGGTTGAGGTTAAGCCTATACTGGCAGATGTAAACCAGTCTATGTTTGGTGCCATGTGGCTTCCAGATGGGAGCTAAATGCCCCTTCACAAGCTGGAGCAGAGGCAAAACAATTACAGGGAAGTCTGTTTCCGGTCACATTAACATATTACCCATACACTCAAACTGAGGCAAATACACAGTATCTGTTGTAAGCTGAATTTAACGATGCCAGTCAGATCTGCTTCCTCATGACCCAATGCAGTGATAACAGCTAATTGCACAGTTCAGTGGCTAAAGCTGCTTGCAATACAGCCTGATTTCTCCTGCAACAAGTTGATCTTATACATCTGCATAATTATCTGCTAATTTCCCTAAATGAAAAAATGAATTTAACTTACTGAAGCACAAAATGCCTTCTGCACACCAGCTTGCTAAAGCCAATTCCACCATATCTACAAAGCTGCAGTACTTTGTTCTAATTATGCCTTAACTACTGATTATATATTTTCAGAAATAAGCTTTTACAAATGCTGAGCCTGAAGAAACGGCTTCATGATGTTTGTGGAACCTGTTTTCTTTGTCTTCAATTCCAGTGAAATCAGAATTTAAACAAATAAGCATCCCCTTTCTTAATGTGCGGTGCAGACCTCAATTCCACAAACATTTTTTTCTGTTTCTGTATTCATGGGAAAAATTCTATCAAAGGCCATGAAATTGCTCACAGGAATATACCACAGGTCAAATCTTAATAATTTTTACTTATTAATAACATATGTATATATTACAATTAAATGGTAGTCATGCAGTGATTTACAAGCTGCAGTTAAGGCTTAAAGGAACTAAAATGCCTGTAGTCTTATACTTCAAATCCTCCCAAATATATTCTCATCCCACATAAGAGTCAGAAAGGAAAGTAAATAGGTCGGTTGATCTGCTGGTGACATGACCTGGTCATGCTGCACAGTCAGAGTTACACCTCAACTAGCAATAGATCCATAAGAGAAATGTTCAGAGTTAATCAGAATTGATCTACTGCTGACCCATTCATAATAGAGCTCGGTGTCTACACGGTAGGGCACAATGTCACATATAAATCAGGTGTATTTAGACTGCAATTAACAGATTTATAGTAGTAAATGTGGCACGAACAAAGAATTGAGTCTACTGATCTATATAACAAAGCAACTTTTGGTTTGTAGAAAAAGTCATTTAGTTTATGTAAACTTTCCAAAGAAACAAAGATGAACAGTGGAATGCATGTATTTTATTTTATGATTTCTATGATCTAACAAAACATTTATCTATTTGTAAGGTTAGTTTTAGAAAATGGAAATTTAACATACTTATGCCTTGTAGCTATTTTTTTAAATCCATTTGATTTTTTAAGTTGTTTCCTCAAAGCATGCCTACTTTACATGAGTATGTAATTGCTTTACAAATTAATTAACAAAATAAAAGTCTACTCTGAAAGCGGATGAGTTAGTTAGCATTCAGACTTTGAGAGTGTGTCAAGGGAATTCACTACTTGGGGACTTTGCCATTATCATAGCTAAATGGATGGGTTCTCCTTTAGCAGAGTGGAATACAAATCTTAAGAGAGGGTCTCAAGAACCATGGGGTCTTTGTAACAGAATATGTCTGCATCTAGCAAGACACCTGAAGGTAGGAACGCAGAATGATCCTGCTGCGTGATTGAACTGTGAAATCAACCATTCTAGCCCTGCAATGTTGGTCCTTTAGCCCTTTGCCCCTCAAGCAGAGACACAGGTGAGCTCAAAGAATAAGAAGAATCAAGTCAGAATATCACTTTAAACTTTCAGGTGGAAAATAGAGCTTTTTTCCACCTTAGGACTAGTCTTTAGGGAGATGGACCACATCCATAGAACTCCTGCACTAAAGCAGTGTGGAAAGCAAGAAGAATTCATCTTTCTTTAATGCAATAGACACGTAAAGTCTAGTGTAGGTTCCAGAAAATTAAATTAGTAGTCTAAACTCAGAATTAACTCTTTAAGAGAAAATAAATAATTAGCTTATTTAAAGATGGAGAGAATTTGCTCACCTTCTTAATAATTTGAAACACTAAACTGTTTTATAACAGTAGAAAAGACTTTGTACCATATCTGCCTCTACACTTGATTATAATTTATAAACTTCTCTTTCCTGGGGAGAAGTCCGAAAAAAAATAACTCTTTTAAAAAGAAAACCTGGATGTCATGTATTCATACTGCATAAGTGTGCATTAGCAGTACCATCATGGCAACATCTCCTCTGAACAGATTCTTGTGTTCTCTCCTCCCTATATCCTGCACATTAATCCACTAACAGAGCTGCAGTAGGAACGCTGCAAGGCCATAAGTCCTAAAAGCCCAGTGTCTCAATAGATCAGATATGACTTCTTTTTTTTCCAAAGGCTAAAAATGAGGAAAAACAAGTCTTTGAGACCTCACATGAAAAGATTCAGCTTCAAAGATAACTCCAAGCAAAGGAAACATTGAAGGAAACATTTCTTCTGATGATAGTGGTACTACTGTCATGGACTACTGAAAGTTCACGCTTTCATTTTGATCTGGTTTAAACATTTGGAGATTTAACCATTTGCACTGATTTCTGAATGGTAGAAATATAGTGATAGGCTGGGGCTGGATTGCGGGGGGGGGGGGGGCCTTTCTTTGGTTTTTCTTTGCAAATTAACAAAAAAAATGTTTCTTCCTTTCCCCCTTTTGCCTCTGGCACACACAGGCAATTTCACATTTATGGGCCTGAGAAGAGGTGAGGCCACATCCTCACCAGAAGCTGGCTCCTTATGCCCTCTGCTTCCCGTCCCCTCTTGCCCTCCAGGATCCGTAGCAGTAACGCTCTCCCTTCGCGTACCAGCAAAGCCCCGAAAGCCCGGCCCCTGCAATAGCTTCCTTCATCTCCATCTCTTTACATTTGAAAGCTTTTAGATTTCTGCTCCAGTTTTGGGGTTGAATACATTCAGATTGGTTTGTTTGGTGTTTTTTTGGTGTGAGGTTTTTTTTTTTGCTAATAATACAGACTCTTTATTCCTCAAANAGAAAAGCAGTTAAACAGAAATATGGGGTTTCTACACTTGATTATGTCACTGGCTCCCCCAAAACAGCATATTTTATGCTGATCTTACATCTGCTTGAATTTGAATTATCTATTTCTTCTATTTCTATTTCTCAAACATTAAAGCCAAAACAGCCTGCCTGCTGCTTTCTCTGATGTGTCCAATGAAAATGTGACACAAAGAATTAAAAATAAAAGAAATGTCACTCTGCTATACTTTGATGCTTAGTTTATCTTAATTTCCTGAAAAGAAACTGGAGTTCACAGGAAAATGATCAAAATTAATGTGAAACTATGTTTTTCTCTTTTCCAGGGAACTGCACCGGGCGTAACTTTCATTATCCCTTCATGCCGAGTATCTGTTGGGTTCATTTTGGCCCCACATACCATTCACCTCAGCCTATTTTCCTTCTCTGCTAAGTTAAGACAAAACTGATGAATCATTACTTCTGATTCTTAATTAGTTACCAGCACTGTCTAATATCTTTTCATCCTAACCCATATGGCAGGAACACCTTCCTGACTCTGAAGGAATCCAAAAGCTGTCACAAACGGCAGAGAAAACCGAGCAGAAAGAGCAGAGCGCTACGACGTTCTTAAATGGAAGCGGTTATTCGTCAAGGAGAAAGTGCAGGCAGCCTTCCAGGGAGATACCCCTGATCCATCTTTCCTCCTCCAAGATTTTTCCTCCTACAGTCTGGGTTCTTTTCTCCAAATCTCATGCCAGTTCCTGTCATGAGCCCACTGATATTTCTCTGGTTTACTTTTTTTGGCATAGCTACTGTTTATCAATCTCTGCTCTCCTAGGAGGCAGGATTTTCCCTAGTTCCATCTCTTTAATGTTTATTTGCTCTATCTTTAAAATTTCTTCAAGGCTGAATTTTATCTTTATCTGCTTGACAAATTGTCTGGGCCTCTCTGATATACATCCTATCAATCTACAGGTCACCCTTCAGCAACTGTGTCATCTTCGTAATTACCCATGACCTTCCTGAACACCACAAACCCTTTCCTTTATGGCTGGATGGGATAAGGTTCCTGAAAGCACAGGGTGGTGTCTCAGTCCCACTCTCCCATTTTTTGATTTTTACTGTTATTTCTAAACAGTGTCAGTACATACATTATTTCATAGCCAACTGGATAATTTTTAGTTTCTCTCCTGTTCTACTTAATACTTACTTTCTTATTCATATAGTCTGTCGTATCTCATAGTCTGTCATACACATATTGAGATATACTTGCAGAATAACATTCTGTGGGGATCATTATACAGTATAGTTATTGCGTATTCCTTTGCTCTGAAACCAAATTATTCAGGAACTGGGACTGCTTAATCTAGAGATGAAAAGACTGAGAGAGTCATCATAAAATTCTTGAGTATGTTAAATCACACTGTAAAGAAAACCAGGATAATTCACTTTCAATATTTATAATGAACAAGAAATAGGGCAGCATTTTTGTTGACAACATAGAAAACTTTTGGTTTGTTTTGTGGTTGGTTTTTTTTTTTTTTTTTTTTAAAGTGAATACTCTTTGCACATGCCTACTCCATCACTAAGGTAAACTAAGGTGAAATACTAAGATAAAACACTGGTTATATCTATCAGTCACGAATATGGAAAGCTACCAATAAAAGCAAAGGAGGTATGACTGTATAGGAAACCTGGGAGGAGAAAAAAAGATTGATCTACAGTAAGATTTTTTTTTTTTCCCGTATTTTTTTTTCTTCAGCATAACATATTACATTCCCCACCCACCCAGCAGAAGAGGGTTTATTTTTTTTGTAGAATATATCAAATTATTTTTGTAAGGAAATTAGATACATGACTTTAACTTGATTAGGTAATGAAGTCAGGAATAAACTACGAAGGTATAAAAATTAACCAATGTTAAGACTTAGGAAAACCTATGTAATCATTATAAATAAAGCAGCTCTGTTAAATGTTTAATTTAATTTGTCTCAAAGACTTGATTTTAGTAACACACTGTAGACAAAGTTCCTCTTCTAACTTTACTTTTATTTATTTGTAGTTGCACTACAGTGTGAAGAAAGGCTTGGTGTGAATATTTATATTTACAGGTTTTATTCATTCATTTCTAGGACAGTAGATCAACCTTTCGCATTCAGTGATGACCATGCTGATGGAGATCCTGGAGTGACTGCTTGTAAAATCATTGCACGAGGCTGGTCTTACTGTGGGTGTGACGTGGAACTGCTCTGACTCACTTTGCCACCACTAGGGATAACATTGTGCCCGAACCCCTTTAGGGCTCCTTGCAAATTCCTGGCGCAGATCCACAACTATGCCTGAGCCTACACGTTTGCAACACTCCATTTAAAACCCAATTTTTTCTTTTTTTTTTTT
>VXAK01002344.1:73637-156470 GCA_013399435.1 Arenaria interpres
TTTTAATATGTTGCTGTTGAGGCTGCTTATAAGGTAACCTACTACTTCTTGACTGATAACTAACCACTCCATCGTGGTTGCACAGAGAGAGGGCATAAGAAATCTTTAAAAGAAGACTATATGAAGAGTATATGTTTGGGTGGACCTTGCCAAACGCTCTTTTTCCCTGAACACAAAGACCCTTGGAGACATTAAGATGGGCTGTCCACCCACCAGTCAACAGATTAGTCCCAATGATAGCAGTTTGGTCTTCAAATAGGACCACTTCCATTGCTGAGTGAACTTGCTGCCCAGTGCTGTTCCCCACTCCACACACAGCACTCCAACAGCAGAAGCAAGGCTTGGAAGCCCATGGCAGCAACATTGCCCTCAGAACATGGCACAGAACTCAGTATTAAAAGAAATAAACACAGAATTAAAATAAATAAGCAAGGGTAATAGATTTTAGTATTTAAAATGTATAACTGAGAGCAAGAATTGACTTTTTCTCTTTAGTTAAACAGACTTCATAATGGTTAGTTAAGTCAGTAAGGACATTACAGATTCCAATCTCGGTGAAACTAAGAGAGAAAAAAAAATAAACAGCCTTTAAAAGAAAAACACAATTTACACACCATTCAATAGTGAAACCTATTACAAGAGACCATGTTTTTCAGGCCTCTTTTTTTTTTTTTTTTTTTTTTTAAAGAGCTGTCTCAAAGCATCTGTGAGTGTACTGAATGCAGTCCTGCTTCCCTTCATCAGCAGTTCTCTTCTTCTGGTTAAGCAACCAATAGACCATCCCTTCTTCTATTTGTGCAATTAAACCACAAGCTTGATGTAGATTTTTTTGTAAGCTTGGAAATAACAGCTTTACAACTAAGATTATTAATACTTTTTCAGAGATTCAAGGGATTGTTTATTAATATCACAGATTTTTTCCATGATAATTCACTGTATTTCCACTATCATTCATGAAAGTGAAAAAAAGCTTTTACAGAGACATTACTATCTGATCTTTATGTACAGCACTTTTCAGAGTTCACTACAGGAGTTGTATTTCCATTCAATCTTGTACTTCCTCACAAAATACTTCTATCAGGATTTCCATGAAGATATTTGCATTACCGAAGTTAAAAACGTGTAATGATGAGACAAAGAAGGCTTCAATATTTGAAACACCTTCAAAAAATAGTCTTTTCTTTCAAGATTTTTGACAAATAATAAAGGACAAAAAATGCTCAGTTTTCAAGAATAAAATAAGGGTAAAATTTGTCAGCAAACAATATTTATAATATTTTTCTATATATTTTTCCTTTTTTTATAAAACAATCAAGAAAAACAAATACTATTTTCAATTGACTCTACCAACAACTATTAGTTTGGTTTAACAAGTGTTAAAGCTGTTTTTAAGAGAGACTGAAGTCAAAACTACACCAAAGAAAAAAAAAAATCTTCATTCATATTTAGTACCTGAGAAAAACTGTATCCTTACTAGTTAGGCTACTGCTTAAACATTAAAGTTATGAGGTAATTTGATCAGGGACAGGTAATCGCAAGACTAATGCATTAATTCAAGTGTTCCAATATGAGAGACTTGGCTTTTGGAAAGATAACTAATAGCAGAGATGGCGTTAGAAGAAAAATGTCTTTTACAATAATGAGAGGATACCTTTCTAGATGTAAACAAGGTAAATAAGAAAGTGAAGGAGGTTGAGATTTTCCCAGCTTCATGTAGAAAAATTTAAATCTTTATCCCTGCTCATTATTCAGGGGAGAAAAAAGTAAAAAATCTTTGTTTAATACATTTAACTTAAAGAGAAAAAAAATAAAATTCATTACAAAATCCATGTTTCCATAGTTTGCTTAATATTCATCTTCTGAGGAAGAATTTGGTCCAAGTAGGATACAATAAATTGCCTCATCTCCTTAATGCCTTCCGAAGCAAGACAGAGTCAGTGCAACTCATCTTGATCTTACTTTCAGAAGCCTACACCAGCCAGCTGGGGGATCTCACAGGAGCCTCATTTCTGGAAACGTTTATTCTAGTGCTCGGGTTTGCACACCCAGCGAGACTCCTCATCGGTATAACTGCTCACATCCTTGGGGCCATGTACATACACAGCAACACGCACCTTCCCTCTTGGTAAGAGTCAGAAACTCAGGTAGAGAAGAAGGGAGATGGCTGTCAACATGTTTTGCTGGGAAATGGATAAGTTCAATTAGATTCTTAGCACTATGAATAATGACCTTCAAAGTTGAATTTACCACTGGACATACAGTGCATGAAAAGAATCAATAAAGGTCTTTTCATGCTAATCAGCACCACAGAATAACTTACACTTTCTATCCAGATTAGGTTTTTGGCAATCAATTTCCAGAGCCCCTTTAGGATTTTCCCAATGGAGATGGATGAGATAAATTCCTATTACTTCCCCTACTTCATATGCTGTTCTGGAGCCTGGACTAGGGTTAACACTTTGCTTTGCCTGTAGGTTCTTACAGATCAAGTAAGTATCTGCTCCTTGAGGCAAATGTGGCAGAGCAACCTCTCTGTTCAGTGCAATTGCTGTGGGAAAACAAGCAGGAAGGGAAAGATCAGCTCTTAGGATTGAATTATGGAATTCATCCGGAAGCAATTTCTCAAAAAAGACTGGCAAAATTGTCCATGAATGGATATCAGTTGCTCCCACTTGTTGGAGACAGGAGGAGACTGCAAGACCTTTCTAAGCATCTTCAGGGCCTCATGTAAAGGGCAGCATCCTGCCTGCTTGTTAACTTATGGTGGGTACATTAAGCACCCAATATTACTCTGGAACAGATATCTAATGAGGATCTGCTATTAAGTCAAGCCTTGGCCCCAAGCTCTTGCTGGTAACAACCTTGCCTTAACGATGCGGACAGCAGTGCTGTCCCCCAAGGCACGATGCAGAAGTGTAGTTCCAGATAAAGAAGCCCTATTTGCTGTCAAAAAATCTCAGGCCAGCCCCTCAGACCTTATGGAGGTCAAAAGCCTGGGCTAGACCTTCACATGGGGTATGCAAGAGACAGGCACCACAGATTTCTCTGGGACAAGAGCACCCAGACTGCAGACCTCCACAGTTCTGAGGGAGGGGACGCTGAAATCAGGTATCATACCAGAGAAGTAAGGGCACTTTGCACGCTAGAGAGGCAATCCTAAGTTCTATGATCTGACACAGGGATGTTTAATTTAGCAGGCATAAGGCAAAAGCCAGAAAGAGATGTCTTGGTTCAGGACACACTCATGTAAATGCTCCTAACCTTCCTATTTAGAGGACCATTCTCTCTGATCCGTTGAATCTTTGATTCTTTCAATGACAAAAATATCAGGACAAAAGAGTCTCATCTGGGAGCGTGACCTAGGAGGATGAGCACCCAAATAGCCGCAATCACAGTGATAAAGGTGTTCCCTCAGGAGATGTGCTTTGTTGGTATATGTTATGTTTTAAAATAGATGCCAGCTTTTTTTCTAGTTCTGTTCTACTAGTCGTATGGGCCAGACAACTACTCTCGGAAGAGGACATTGGTCCTCTTCTGAAGCACGAAGTGCAATAGGGAAGTTTGGATGAAGGGCACGATTTAAACCACCCCCTTACAGTTACCATTTCCCAAACAGCTGCCTTCAGACAGCTCCCAGATCACCACGTGGCTTTTTTTGAATCTCACACCAAAGTCCCACGGCCAGACACTGAAGGTAGCCTACTGGGTGTTACACATCGGACACCACTACAATGTGTCTTCCAACATATCCTTTCTTAGACCCAACTTTTATTTTCTTCAGAAGAGAAAAAAATCAGTGTGATACCAACCTTCTAAAGGGCTAGCCATACTCCTTGAACAAGAGGCTAACCCTGCTGTGAATACTAGCAGCAAAAGCTTGAAAAATTGTCAGCTGTTGTCTCTAACTCCTCGGGGAGTTGCAAATTACCATTATATACAGCTGATAGATGCCTCTGCAGGAGTTACCTATCATGAAGCCCACATTAAAGACTCATTTATATCCTTAACACTAGATGTCTTGCTGATTTGAGTGTCCTTAAATGAAGGATTAATTGCCTCTCCCTTGAATATCTGATTTTGTTCCATCAATCTGATTACATCAGATTCCTTGGTCTACAGCACAAAACTTCATTATAGCCCAACCCCTGCATGCAACTCTATTATCATAAGAGCAATGCTGGCTGTGATTTCTAAGGAGCATCATTATTCAAGGTGATTTCAGATCTCTAACTTCATCCTTCATCTTTGCTTACCACTGGGGTTTACAGTCTGGCAAACAGGGTTTATATCTTTCAGGACAGAAAGCGTTAGCAGCAGCCAACCTCACAGAGCATAAAGTTGAAGATAATCTATCTTAAGAAAGAGGGTCAGTATTTTTCTTGTGCCTGTTGAGTGGTCATTCATTTAATAAGTGTGGGAACTGAGCCATTACCTAGATAACAACAGGGAAAGATGAGTGCTGTGTATGAGATGTGCTCTAGAAGTCCAGCACCTGCCTACCTACCTGCACAATTGACTAAATTGTTTAGGAAAGAAAGTGTTAAACATATCCTGAGCTAGAAACCTGAGGTCAGGAGCCTGACAGCTGGCCTGCACCATGAACTTCTTTTTCTCCCTCTAACATAGCAGAGCCACAAGTTTTACTGTTGAAATGCCACTAATATTTGCTCTTTTCAGAAAGAAAAAAAAAACCACACAAACAAAAAAACCACCAAAAAACCCCTACAACACTCTTCTCTCAATTCTGTTGTAAGAGAAGCACTCAGCTATGAGTCCTTGCTAAATACTCAGCTTACGGAGCTTTTACAAATGGCTGGGTAGTGTAGAGGGGTGTCATTACAAGCCAACACTGGGTTCATTACACGTTGGTACTGGAACGGTTTTGCGATGAGATTCCCAGTCAGCAACAGTCCTGATGCACCATCAGATCTCACATCTCCAAACACCACCAAGGACAGGATTACGGCCTGTGGGGATTTATTCACACTATTCACTAAATATAGTGAATAAAGCAACTGAAACTTAGAGTCTCGGAAATAGGAATTTCTGATGGAATATCATCAGATGACACTTCTCATGACCAATTCTCTCTAAAATTAACAAATTTAAGTTCAATAGGAGATAAAAGAAGGTAAGGAGAGCCTCCCTTTACTTTCCTGGTGTATGAAAACACATTTATTAGTGAGCACGTACTTGAAAATCTGATCATTTTAGACCAGGGATAATTTATCCCAATAACAGTTCAGCCAGAAGTAACACATTTCCGTGTAATGTTTCCAGTGTGAAGAATCAGTGGTCCTGATTACATAACTTTGAAAAAAAAATTGCCCAAAATGAGTGGTTTGGGTGCCAGAATCTTGCACTAACCTGGTCTTTGGTTTAAAAGCAAGTCATAAAAGCCATAAAGATGCAGAGGAGGAAAAGATAATCTCATTTTAGAGGCACAAATTGTACAATTTAACCGTGAGTGCCCTGCCTGATGCTTCAGAATAAGCAATGGAGAGGCTGTGAAAAGGACTGATTGTCAGCAGAGCAAGCGCTGCCCGGCTAAGAGCTGGCGTCTCCTGTCTCTGCATCATCCTCGACACTGCCTTTGGGCAACTCACTGCTCAATCATTTCTTAGGCTCCCTGTGGGGGCTATCAAGAAGAATAGCAGGAACAATTGCTGAGAACTGCATGAAGAGAGTGCTGGAAAATATACTGCTGCTCCTTCCCACGTTAGACAGCCATCCAGTGCAGTACAGAATTAAGACATAGCTCAAGTGTTCCCCCTAAGGCACGTCCTTCAGCTCTCCAGGCTTCTCTAGATCACAGTGTCTGGTCAGCCCAGACATTCAAAGGCTGATTGCAATTATTTGAAGTTCTGTACCAAAGATAAACAAAAGCTCATCAGAACACCACACTGAAAAGCAGGCTGATTTTAAAAATTTACATTCGTTTTTTCGTCATCCAAAAAAAAAAAAAAAAAGATTTCAGCTTTTCCCTGCTTCTTTTTCCTCTTTTTTTAGGAGCAAAACTGAAAAGAAAAGAGCTGAACGTGGTGAAAAAAAGATAGACAAAAGGCAAAATCAACACCCCTTTTCCAAAACTTTACAATACCTCTTTTCACAAATCCAATGAAAAATATTTGCAAAGTTTCATTTTCAGTAATGAAAATACAACACAAAACAATAAAGTAACCTGTAAAGGAGCCACTAGTTTTTAAGGATCTGAGCAGACTATACCCTATACATGTACCTCCTACCAACACCTTAACAGAATAGTGCTAAAAATACTTTCCATTTTTGAAAAGCCCTTCTGCTTTTCCAAAGATTTTCACACACACCCCCAAGTCTCAACACTGTTTGAAATGGTTCGGTTCTATTTTTGTAAATACAAGATTACAAAGTGTCCTACAGTGATATCTCTATCCAGATCCTAATGAACAGTCATCCATAAAACATCTTGCTGAGAAATGGCTATACAGCCCCTGAAATCAGACAACACGACCATGAAGATAACGACATAAGACAAACGACCATGAATTTTCTGCCTTGGAATCAGTTACTAGCCTAAAAGAGTATTGTGTAGAGGTGCATATGTAAGGCTGACAAGCACCTGCCAGCATTACATGTAGCAGGAACTTCCAATCATGAGCAAAAGGAGTAAGATCTGTTGCATTATTCAAGGTGTTAATCTCAGAGAAACGTCTGCATTTTTCTGCACCTCCCTATTATTAGCAGAAATGTAAAGGGTCAAAAAAGCAGTGAAAAAAAGGACCAGGGAAGGTATGGAAGGAAAGACTTCCTTACAAGAAACAGCTAACCAAGGTAGGACTTTTGACCCTGGAGGAGAGATGCTCAGGGAGATATACGAAAGGATGCAAAATCTGGAATTCCACAGAGGTGGAGAACACGGGCTGTTTGTGCACAATCTCTTCAGTATGCGAATTAGGGACATCAAATTAAGTAGCAGCTGGCAGGTTCAGAACAAATAGAGAGAGGTGGTTCTTCATAAAACCTGTATCTAGTCTAGCAACCCCCACTCTGCATGATTTTGTTCACATTAAAACTCTTACATAGGCTCAAGAAAGAGATGGACAGGTTCATGGAAGAGAACCAGCTGAAGACAGCAAAACACACAGACAAATATTTGCTGGGGAGGTGTGGGGGCAAGGTGCCCAGTCCTCAAAGCTTGAGGACAGTTGGAGTTCTGCGTGCCTGCCCTGATCTCCAAGGGGTACACTCATGTGGCAGATGCACTGCCATCATGCCTAATAACCCACTTGAATACTTTCGTTTTCTCTCCTGGATACCTGTAGAGATTATTAATACCACTGCACACCCAAACTATTTTCCTGCTGTCTGGCAGTTGGGCTTTTTACACATTTGCCTGATCTTTTGCTGGATACCCGGCTTTTATATTACTGCAACATTTGCACTGAAATACAGCAGGACTATTGGTTCAACTACTTTTGAAAATTGCATCCTGAATTCCCCAAATCCTGACAAGAAACACAACCTTAATGATTGTTGTCATGTATTCATCAGAGTCCTTGATCTACAGAACTCTTAAAAGTAAACATCTGAAATTATTACTTATAGTCACCACTGTAAATTATGATCTAGGTAATGGTAATAAAAGTGCATTTTCTCTTGAAGCATTTGCCTTTACCCCCCCCAAAAAAATCATCATCTTCCCCTAGGGAACCAAATGTGTTTTGAAATGGTTCTACTTTATTTTTATAAATACAGAGAGCTAGACATTGTAACAGCAGACCTGCACTTCATCTTGGCTGCCTAACCAATGTGTGTGTTTATCATCTCATTTAAGTTATCCAAGATTTCTCTGAAGCACAGAAAATTGGTGCCCTAAGGCAGACTAGATCTGCGCGGCTGTGAAGTGACAGTAAAAGTCATAACTGTCCAGAAAAAAGTAGAAAATTTAACCCCAAGTTTAAAGCAAGACAATAACATGGAACCACATCCCCTGTCACTCACCTTCCCAGCTGCAGTGGCACAGTAGTCCTGGGCCTCATAAACTATCCCTTATCCCTAATCTGGACAGACAACACTCTCCTCCAAAAGATCACTCAAAACGCTTAGTGCTAATTGACTATATTGAGCTTAGAATATTTAACACTAATACCTTTTTTACAATGTTTAAAGGACTAAGTGAAAGGAGGTAAGTAATTTTGTATGATCAAGCTTGAACTTCTTTTCTAGCTAATAAAATAATGAAGCACAAATAACAGAAAGAAGAAAAAAAATATTTTCACACAAAATTCAGGAGAATTTGCAAGACAAGTTGATTTTGTTCTTTTGTTTATTGTGCGTTGATTCCCCCTGCCCACTGCATGGGATTTATTGTACGCGTTCGACACCTTCTTCCACAATGACAAAATTAATGACTGTATTAAAAAAAATGGTTCTTTATGGAAACATAAAAATAGGTAATAAAATAGAGCAGGAGTAATTCTGAGTTATATTTCTTATTTAACATGTATATTTAAAGGGAAAGTGAATGACGTTTCACATTCAAGCTCCTCACTACCAGAACTATAGCAGGTTTATAACATTTGAGGACCTGCCTTATTTAGCAGAGACTACTATTTTGATATCATCAACCTTGATTCTCTTCTCACATGTGCACCGAAGATGTGGTCCAGAAAGATACTCCCACTCATGCCACGAGCATCTCCAGAGCTCGGGTGCTGTGGGCAGAGGCCTCGCAATTTACTGCTAAACACACAGGCAGGTACCAGCTGTCTCACCTGGTGCTACATCCCCTGTAAAAATAGCGATATTTTCTAGGGGGAGGAAAACTGATAAAATGATGTTAAGCCAGAGGGTATGCACAGAATCTCATTTTTAAGTTCAAGCAATAATATGCGTACCTTTTTGCAAACCACCCTCCAGATAAGGAAAAGCTTAAGAAGTTCGTGTTTCCTAAATGCTGTTGAACAATTCCCTAAAGCTGTTTCCCTGCACGTGATGAGCATCAAGAGTGGTAATGCACGGCAGTGACTAAACCACTGCTGGAATAAAAAAACATATACCTGTTCTGAGTCCAGCTACTGACATAAGATCTCGTTATTTCAGAGGTAGCGAGACTGCAACAATTAGAAAATTAGATTAAAATTTAAAAATTATCATAACGATCAATTTGAGAATGGTAAAAGTTAAAAGATAAAATTAACCAAATCATTGGTACTGCAAATTTGCTTTTAACACATGCGTTTTTAATCCAGTTACTTCTCTAAAAAATGCTGCCACTGGAAGAGAAACTTAAAATTTTTTACTAGTAAAACTAGGGCAAGTCTTAAGAAAGTAGTCACCAGCTCTATTATTTGGTCCTATTTCTATCTCTTTCACTGCTTATCAGTCTCAAAGCTAAATTCCATGAGAAGTTATTAAAAAAACAAATAAATAGAGGCAACCGGACAAAGGAGAGATTTGAAGAGCCATTTTAAACCTCATAATAAACTAACTGTAGACATTTACAAGGTCTCTGAAAAAAGATGAAACCTTGGGAAAATACATAAAGGTATTTGTCTGAGCTTGTAAAATGTAGATGATAGAGGTTGAAATTACAATAAGGATAGAAAAATCAGTGCGATATCGAAGGAAGGACTGTTTAAAAAGGTTTTGGCCAGACATGCATGGTATAAGCCACAGTGGCTAAGTCTTTAGCCACTTAAACTGGTTAAAAAGAGGCTTTGTTATAATTCATGCTCTTTATAGGAGAATTCACGTCCCATTTAATCCTACTATCGAACTCTTTTTTGTCATATCTTGTCACCTGTTTCTTTCGGCAACTCAAGCTCCACCCTCATTAACTTACATTTCCCTTCACATATGCCATTTCTAACATTTTGTAAAATGTTTGCCTTAACTTTAATACAGAAAAAAAATGTGCAAGTCCATAGTACTTGAAGGCTTCATCATAGAACTGAACTGTATCATGTCACAGACCATACATCAGAAGAAAGGCTCTGCCCCACAGAACTTGCACTGGCACAAAGTGATAGTTAAGCGAACACAGCAAGAAACAACTGGGTAGTACTGACAGCCATGAACAGGAAAAGTCTCAACTTGCACAGGATGTTCAATGGTCTACAATGTTCATTGACTTTATACAGTCAACGATGTCCAACCATTTTGCACGACAAGTATGAAGACCCAAGGGTAGCAAAAAGCACAGCAGTTCAGCTGGCCACCAACTCAGCTTATTGGCAGCACATTAACTTTATACTTTGAACTGGCTTCACAGTGACTGCAAAACATGATTCAAGATCATACTACAAAACCCCCACTTGCTGTTTGTCAGAGCTGCCCCTAAGACGGACGGTCTACAGTGATGACTTCTCATATCAACATTGACCCAGAAGAAAAACAATGTTAGCAACAGGAGGAAAGACATCTATCCAAATGGTACTGAGCCTTGGAAGAGCTGAGCCAAGAGTGCCCTACTTGCCAGTAGGTAAAAAGAGAGCAGCCAGGAGAAATCTGCTCTAGAGCTCAGCCTCCATCTTGCCCACTTCCTCATGTGGAGGGAGAGGCAGAGGAGGGGGAAAAGGTCCTCAGACAAAGCAAGTGGCTTGCTGATGTTACCCACAAGTGTACGTGTGTTGAGAATCCCAGTAAGGGTAATAAGCTTGCTTTAACACAAGACGACTTCACTTCAATTTTTTCTTTTTGTGTAAAATGTTTAGAGACTGAAGTAAGATATGGCTGGGTAAAGAAGTAGATGTATATATTTCAAGATGACTGAAGAGCATAGCTATGACAAATATTTTGTTAAAGTGGTTTTATGCACGGTCACCCCTGCTCCACTCCTCCCCCTGCACAAATATGAGATTATCTTGTGCACGATCCTCAAATCAAAAGAAATTCAATAAAAATCTGTGTATGGTAACTTGGAAAAAAACCCACGCTGTTTGTCTCTTTTAAGCACAAGTGTAACAGGAGACAAGCAATTGAGATGAGCAATGGTTCTTGAACAGGCACTCTGTCTTTCACTATGCTAAGTAATTTGAAAGTTGTGTGCTGGATTTTGGAGGGGGGTGGGGAGTGATAAGCATTAAAAATTTTATCTTCACCTAAACAGCCCTGTCTTATGCAATTCCTGTGGCTATATAATTCCTGGAGTCCCAAAAGTTTGCATTCAGGTCAGAGTCCATCACAGAACAGGCCAATACCACAATGGAGAAAAGGTTGTGTCTGTTTTCCATCTCTCCATCTGCTTTTTAAATGATGGAATTGCCTTTGCTGGAACTCTCCTGAGTAATGCAAGGGAAGTCCCACCATCCCACACGTGATGGATAATTGTGAACTGCAGTGTGTAATTAGTGAAAACATGGTATACTTTCATGGTCCGATGCATCAGTAGCTGCAGCAAAAACACGTCGTTTTGAACTCAATTGTTACTTGTTTCCCCAAAGAGCAATATGTTGTTGGTAACATGCAAAGCCTTGTCCTCTCAAGATACATAATTTTAACTATGTGCAGACTCCAGAAAAAAAACCACTAATAAATATGTCACAAGCAAGTCCCCTGTAGGAACGACTACATATGATATTGTGGCATACCTTGCTGGTCCTGCATCAACTATCATGTTCTTTTCTGTATTTTCATATTTATTACGTACAGAAAGAAATTATAAGAGCTTCCTTCTTAGAATCTGCACTAGCATGTTCTTGTGATAAAATCTATTACATGCTGCCTTGGAGCTGGCACAAGGAACAGCCAAGAAACTTCTGTATAAACTATAGCAAGTCGTATATGATCATAGAATCATTTAGGTTGTAAAAGACCTTTAAGATCTTCAAGTCCAACCGTTAATCCAGCACTGCCAAGTCCACCATGAAACCATGCCCCTGCTGCTTGACTTAATTGAATATTTTTCTTCCATTGACCCCTGCAAAGCTTTGCTTTGGGGATGTACCTGTTTTGTTGATGGAATATTTGTAGCATGGTCTCTGCCGTAGTCAACAAGACAAATAAATTGACTTAGGCCAAATCATGATCACCATGTCTACATGTCTCTGGCAGAGCTGCCCCCTTCAGTATGTTCTGTAGGCATATGGAAACAACCCCTGAGCTGGCAGAAAACTACACAACCACGTTAATATGCTTATAAACCAGACATAAGCACCTCTGAGAAGTATTAACAAATTCAAGCTTGGTATTGCAGTAACACAGATACCCATATTTTGGTTACGTGTAACAACTGAGAACATGACACAAGGCACTTCCCCTTAGACTGACAGGGAATATCTGTTTTCTTAAAATTTTATGCTAGGCATAATGGGATCAGTCTCTTCATTGGCCTTTAAACACCAAAATGCTAAACAGAACTGATAATGAATAAAACTAGCAATAGCTCTTCATGCACACAGTGGGCTTACAGTTGTGGAACATATTTCTCCTTATTAATAATTAAATCCTGTTCAGTCAAGCTGAGATTATTAAAATGCTTGACATTCAAGCTCCATAAACACTATTGCATGGCAATTTACTGGAACAAGTAGCTCAAGTGCTACTACTCTCACCTTCCTCCTCTGTTGGGCAGTTAGATAATGTCAAGTGAAAAGCTCAGAGGAGGCACAAAACACGGGAAAACTGCTAACAGCAGTACGTCCAGCGATGCTAAACTGGGCATCTCCAAAGTCACAAAGGAGAGCAAAGAGAGAGCAAAGCAGATCCTGGACACGGCTACAGAGTCAGCCCCATTGCTGAGCTTGTTTCAGAGCTTGGGCTCTAAAGAGCCATTGATTTTCACTGGGGTCTGTGAAACACAGAGTTCAACCTTCCCCCTAAGCCTCGGTAGTGTTCAGATCCAGGACTCAAGTGCATGACCCATCTGTGACCACCAGAGACATCAAGCAACTTACAGATCATATACTGGGGGAATGAGAAAAGAGAAACACAAGGCAAAACTGAGTGGTGGGGACAGAAAGTAAGGCAGGTGACAGATCATCCTGATGAATACTTTATTACTGTGTGTAATAGATGAAAATAAACTTAGATACACTGTTACTCACTGTCAAACAAACATGCCCTACTAGAAAACCTGGAATTCTGTTTAGCAGAGGCCTTAAAAAAAAGGCAATTATTGAATGGCTTAAGAAAAAATTCTATAAGCTGCTCCCCAAACCTTTAAAATGTATTTCCTGTTATGTAAATACAGAACTGTCACTATAAGTTGAATTAAGTGATGTGTTCTTAAGTGCTGAAGTCTGAGGATTTCCTTGATTCCTCAAAACATAAGAGCTACTACATTTTTTCTAAGGTTTTAGTAAATTAAAACATGAAGAAATTTGGTGGAGCAGAACAGAATTTGGGGACCTATTTTACACAATGATGGAGTGTTTAGTAGGATTGTTATCCAGCATGTTTAAAAGCATCCATTTTTAGAGCAAAAAATAATCAGTTCCACTAACATGAGTGGTTAAGCTTATGATTTCATTAGCACAGTGTCAAGCACTCACTAAACTTCCTCTGCCTTAACTCTGTAATAAAGATTAAAGAGAGGAGATGGTTTATGTTTGTTAAACATCCCTGTGACTTTGGGAAATGTACTTCAACTAACAAAAAACCCCACCAACACAAAAACAGGAAAAAAACCCCACCAAACCCAAATACTGACAGTTTTCATGCCACTCACAACATTCGTGGAAGCCAATAGGGTTCCTATAGGGTTTAACAGCCTATTCAAAAGAGCAGTACAAAACTCTGTGTAGTCTCTCAAGTGAAGTCAGCTCTAAAATGATGCAAATGACCTTTTGTGATAATCCTGCCCTTTTCTCCCCAAAGCCAGTAGGAGATGCCCAACTTGCTCACACATTTGTTTCCCCCTGGTGCTGCCCTCAAGCTCTGCTCTCTGCCAGCAGCACTTCAAAACAGCCAGGGACACCAGTGACTCTGTTCCCATAGTCACTGGGGGGTAGCTCATAGTCTTGCCTTGTCATCTCTAATTAAGAAAAATTAATGTTTTCTTCTCCCCCTGCTCCTTTCCCCTGAATTCCTTTTGCAGTGAAGAGTGATTTCTGACATCCTGTTTCATCTTCCTTAAACTTGATTTACAGGTCTAAGATTTTGGACAGATGGCAGGATTTCAAAACGTGAATAAGGGAAGGATGTGCTTAATGGTCTGGTAAAAGTAATGAAATAGTAACGGTGCATTTAATCTTCTTCTTTTTTTTTTTAGGTATTTAATATTGGTCCTGCTAAATCAATTACTACTGTATAAAAATCAGAAATCCAGACATTTTCTTCTCTTCAATTCCCATCTACAAACGTGTTGCATTCAGACGGACCAGTATTTCAAGAATCTGAAGATTCTGCAGTGTTGAGGACCAAATTTTGTGTATACTGATAGCATCTACTCTTTGGGAGAAACATTATGCTCAGAAGCTATCACAGAGGCATCTAGTGGGAAGTGAGTAAATAATAGTTATTGCTCTAGATGTTGTGATACTTCTAGTTAAGAGTTATAGTGCAGCTATGTTGAAGGGTAAAACCTGACAGAAGCATAAAGCAAACTAAGGCCATTATCCCAAGTAAAGAAGTCTCTAATTTATCTCTGGTTGTTGTTCAATATTGAAAAAGACAGCGAGTGACAAAAAAACCTCTTTTAAACTAGTATTGTCATCACAAACAGCCTTGGGATTTACACAGTCATTTTCATCTCGAAAACACTTCACACCCATTAAAGCAGTTAGTGCTTGCGGTGCTCTTGCGAGCAGAGTTCGTTATAGTCATCCACTTCACCCCAAGAGAATAAAGGGGTTTTTCCTGCAGGCTGACCTGCCAACTGACTCAATGCTGATCCCATTTACAGCCCCGAAAGGCCCATGCAATGACGCATCCTGTAGCCATGCTCCCCCTCACATCCCACTTCATGGCACAGCCTCTTCCCAGCCCCCAGCGCACGCCGCAGGAAAGACCCAGTCCTCAGGTACTTCATCTATAGCTTCTTATGTACTAATGCCAGGGAAAAATTGCCTTGCACATCTGATAAATCTTGCACAGACAGAAATAACAACGCTGGCGTAAGAGATGAGAGAAGAGTTACATTTCCACCTCCCAGAAAGCCCCTCAGGCCAGCACTTTACTCTCACTGCTCTTGGCTCAGGACTGGCAGCAAGGGAAGAGATTGAAAGTGTGTCTCAGACCAGCTCTGCTCCACAAGGGTCACTGTGCCAAAGAGTGGCTGTGAACGGCACCTCAAGGTGCAGTCATTCTGCTGTTTCCTACCTGGGCAACCACTAGAGCCTGCGGGCATTGACCTGCAGATGGATTACCCATAGTCTGCATGCATGCTTGGGCTGCCTGGAAGATAAAATAAGGTGAGTTTGAGGCTTGTTTCTGTGTTTGTTTTTTTTTTCCTTCAGGCATAGTCAGCGCCAGCAGTACAGAAATCCAGTTCCCAATTTGGGATCAGAGCTCACATCGCATCAACCTCCACATGTCGATGCTCATGGCAGGCTGTACGCTCCTGCCACTGCTCCTTTTAAAGAAGCAAAGCCTTGATTCCTGCTCCTATTTTTTCCAGTATCATTTTGTGTATGTTTGAGCTAGCCACATAACAAGATTTGGCTAGTTCCTCAGTTGAAGGCACAGCTCAAAACCTGAGCCCCCCAAGCCTTCCTGGAAGGGAACAGTCCATGCCCTGGTACCCAGGGCAGCTTGGCTTCACCTGCTCACCCTCATCTTGTGGGGACAGGTCAGTAAACTTATGTATGGAGCATTGCACGCGCAACGTGCCACATCATCTTCGTCAGAAACACATCCCTTAAATCTTCCCTTCCAGTACATTATATTTGTACTTAGAGAATACAGCATTAATGATACAGACCTTAGGGTGGCAAGGTGAGGCAGGAGGAGCAGGCATGCAGTTAATCAGGAGTTTCAGGGGTTTTAGAGTCTCATTATAACCCAAGTTAAAATAGTCTTCTTTTTTCCCCCCCTCTTTCAGAATTTCTGTTAAGCCAAAAACCACTCCAGATCCCCAGGAAGAGATGCTGGGATATGCACCAAGCTCCTCCCAAGGTCTGCCAAAGGTTTTATCTGAAAAGCAGAGTTCTGCCTCAGATTTGAAGCTGTATTCGAGACCACAATGCCTCAAAACAAAGCATTTCAAGTTCAAACAGGCATTTTGGCATTAAATTGGACTTTGTCAGAAGAATTCTCAACAGGTCCCCTCAGGATACAGACAGTGCTCACTCACATTTCTCCTTTTCCTGCCTATTCGCTTTCATTCCCCTTAATTTTTATTGTTTTTCTGCTCTGGGGACCGGAGTGGAACAGCATCTCAGGGCCAGTTCTTTCCCTCCCTTCTTTTACTCTGTGTAACATAACAAACAGCAACTTCAGGACCTTGCAAGACTGAAATAATAATTAACAGGACTGAAACAATAATTAACACAAAGAACCAAAGCACCAAACTACCAAGCAGGAAGGATGAACATTTAACACTCTTTGTTTCTGGTCTAAAGACAAACAGATTGATTTTTAGGATTCACCTCCACAGTATTTCGAACTGGAATGGAGTAACTTCATTAGTATGAGACATTGATCTAACAGTCTGAATAAGATGTCACCGTCGTTCAAATTCTGCTGGCTGAGCCACCTGGGTGTAAAAGCTTATTTGAAAGCTTTGTATTCAGAGGGTAGTCAATGTGTTTCTTTGCTGCTATAATTTAACATGAGCTTGTGCACTGAAAAAAACCAAATTAAACCTAAAATATTCACAGCGGGCTGCAAAGGATTAACCCCTTATGAACCAGTCCCATTTCTACACCCACTGGACAAGAAAAGGTTTGCAGAAGACAAAATGCAAATGCCAGATGGAGAATACCCATTCCTGACACTATGAGGGCCTGAGTTTTATTGCATTGCACAGTGGCACAAATAAAGAAATAAAATACTATCACCAAATTCTGTATATGGCAATTGAAACTCAGGTGCTTGAGCCCTGAATACAACTGGGGGTAGGTAAAAGAAATGATACAGGAGAGAAAAAACTCAATACCGGTTCTGTTAGCGATTTTCTTCTCAGATTTTTCTCTGCTTCAGATTTATTCACTGAATCTGGGTTCACAACTGAAGATGATCTTTAATAACACACCAGTGGAGGAAGCTTATCCTCCTCTTGTTAAAGTTGGGGTATGCTATTCTGCTGTCCGCTGTGTATCTGCATGTCCCGTATTTTTTGGCGGTACTCAAAGGTCTTATCTGTGACACTGAAGCTGCCTGTTCGAGACTGATAAGAAATTTACTTTGCCATGGGAGAAAAATTTTAAAAGGAAGGAGATAAAACTTTTGGATTTCTATTTTTCCCCATCCCCCAAGATATTAAAGTAGGGGGAAAATTTGTCTTTATTATGGCAGGGAGAATCCCATGGCAGTCTAACTACAAACACCGAACACGCCAGGAAGTTAAAGCCATTAGAGACAGGTAAGCAGTAGAGCCCTTTTTTTTTTTTCCTCAAAATAAACTTTTACTTTTAAAAATCCAGCCATTTGAACAATTTTTACTATTTCAAAGGTCTGCTGGAGAGCTCCATTTGGTTGATATGTTTTGGAAACTGGAATCAAATTAGTTTTAGCAAGAACTTCCATTCAAAAATTTATTTTTGTTAAAACTTTCACATTTCACTTCATGTTTTGGTGATAGTACTCACTGAAACCCTTTTGGGCTGAAAAAAATACATACTTGGATTTTGGTATTAGCCTTTTACATGAAGGAATGAAGTAGGAAAAAATGTGGCATTTCTTATATTTATCTCAGAAGTTCCCATAAAGAACATTTTCTGACAAGCTATAATAAAAATAAATCTTTTTATGAATTAAGAAATAATTTTCTGTGAACTCAGCTAACTTCCTACACATACACAGACCAATCTTTTCAGAATTCTAGTAAACATCCTGTAGTTGGTTTATATAAGGATTTATCTGACTAAGGCGGCATATTCCAGACAGAAAAGCTGTTACCTTTGGTTTGGACTATAATACTTGCAGTGATTAATGTCCTATTGAGAGTGTTCAGAAAGTCTTATACTGTGAAACAGATAGAACAATATATAATTACAAGTTTTGTTCTGTCTGAAGTAAAGCCCCCCTCCAGTCTCTCCATGCAATCCAATTTGTTTCCCTTGCAGCATTTGTTTCCTGCCCAAATTAATCATCTTCCTTCAAACTTAAAAAACATTATGAAGATCACCACAAAGCAGAACCTGAGCAACGTTCCCATTGGCGTTTCATTCTCAAGATGGATTTGGCAAATCTCAACATAAAACACCGAATCCGCTATGCTAAGCTTTGTGAAATGGCCTGCACAAAATATGCAACAACAAAACAGAATCACTGCA
Organism: Arenaria interpres; assembly: GCA_013399435.1. NCBI lineage: Eukaryota > Metazoa > Chordata > Aves > Charadriiformes > Scolopacidae > Arenaria > Arenaria interpres. Next base: position 91,994 of record VXAK01002344.1, read on the forward strand.
AATACTTTTGCACATATTTTTTGAGAAGATACAGGGCAGCTCTCAATCTTAGCAACCTTCATTCAGCTCTCTCAATTGATGAGAATTGGGGAAGGAGTTAAAATACTGTACAGGTTAAAATGAAATCAGTTATTACCATGACCCTTTCTAGTCTACAAAGAACTCTGTCATTAAGAACATTCTCTTTTGAAAAGTTTTTATTAAGCTAAGGAGAAATTTGAGTTCTAAAGGAATATGGACTTTTGCTTTCCTACTACATCAGGCCACAACAGAATGCAATCATGGTATTAATCTTTTTACTTACCAATAAAAGCATCATGAACACAAAAAGCTGTCAGGAACTTTGTTTTATGAGTATTGTTTTCAACCACCCATAGTTGAAAAGGAAGTGAATTATGTATTTTTCCTTCTGTGTATTTTTTTTTTTAGCATTGTAATCATTCATGTATTTTTTCTGGAGAGCAGACTATGTTTGTCTCAAAGGATGGTTGAAGCGGAAGAGTATCTAAGCACACATGCTGAGCAGCAGCATGCCAGGAAGAAATGGAGTATTCAGGGCATTAAAGCTTTTTCAATGTCAAAGATGTTATGGATTGAAGGGGTATTAAAATCAGCCTCTTACCTGTGGGTCAGGTCTAAGGCATTTTGGCAGCATAATTTGGGAAGTACACGCTGCTGCTGCTTGGTGGGGAGACAGAGACCTTCTGTCTCTCATGCAGCCCATCTGGCATCTCCCACAAGCACCGAATTCACTTATCCAACACAAACAAATGAATAAGCCCTGTGTGTTTTAAAATGAAATTCTGTGAAGTATTAACGGAACTGAAAAAAAAAAAAAAATAGGAAGGAAGGAATCAGCCTGACTATTTATACAACAGACCGTGCACTGTTCTTCTTGGTCAGGGCTAATTTCATGCACTGATATCATTATTTGCATGCTTTACTGATTGGCAATGGAAGTGAGACACTAACTCATACAAATTGAAGCTAAGTAAATGAGTATGGCTTTTCTACCTCCATAAAATAGAATAAATTCAAGTGGTTTATTCAGATGAATACTGTTATTCTGGCAGTCACACCTCAATGCCTAAATACTGCTGTTTGGGAAGAAATTCACATGCATCTTGCTCATCAAGCCAGAATTCCTTTAAACAAAAAACTAGATTATTATTTTTTTCCTCCTTTTTCTTTGAGTGGTAAGCAAATGAGCTGTGAATTCCACTGCAGAAATAAAGCTTGCAAATGTATGGGTCATCTAGTTTGAGGATGCATTCAGTCATAGACTTCAACTTAGACTTCAACTGACTTCCAAACTTCAGAATAATGGAATGATCTCCTTCTTATTCAATGTTTAGGAGCGTTGAGGCATAATGGGTCATTAAAGGCCTGCTTCTAAATTCCATAATAGCTGTATCGCAAGATTAGGGAACAAATGTATTTATTTGTTAAAAACCTCAATTATTTAAACCGCATTTCTTTAAGGAATGAAAAATTTCAGCCTTGGGGTTCTCAGAAAGAGCTTGATTCCTATGGTCTGCAGAGCAGAGAGCAAACGAAGGTAGAATTAGGACAAATTTTCTTTTCATGTTTAAAAACCTTAATCATGACTTCTTTAAATTTTGGGGGTTTTCATGATTACTGCAAGCAGCTTATAGTAGTAAAGTATAAAGGCAGTCTCTCGCCACAGAGGGTCCACTCACCAGACATTCGCGTGGCAGAATGAGCTTATGACTGTGATTACATCCTGAGAACACGCTCTAAAAGCTGCTGGTTTATTGGGAGCGTAACAGCGCTCACACAAATTTGCTCATCTTCAGTGAAACACTATGTGTATTCATAGAGCCAGTGCTGGAGCCTTTAACTCATTTGAGAGGTTGTGTTCCCTTACAGGATTAAATGACCTTCCAGGATAATAGATTATCTAACCATACTGTAAGCATATACATATACTCTACTAACCATACTGTAAGCATCAGTGGCTTCTCAGGAGGACTCAAAGCTCAGAGGCATGTGCTTTATAGACTTAATACATGTTTATTTGACTTCACAAGTTTTTCTAAAATAGAGCATACTATATTATCATGAGGCTGTTCCTTACAGTTTTGTAAAACAAGTTTCTTAACAGATAAGGGCAATGATCCTGTTCTAGATAACCAACATCATGAAGGACTGGATAAAGTCAAGTTATTATGCTCTTGAAGTGTAAAGTGAAATCCAGGGTAGAAGTCTGGTTGGGCAGGAAAAAATTACAAATATAAAAAAAAAAAAAATCACAAAAAAATAACAAACATACATAGGAGGCGTATATTGAATTTCTGCAGAAACTACTGTTTTGGCTCAGGTTAGCAGAATCTTTATCACACACGGAGCAAATAGTGGCTTAATTGATGTAACTGGCAAGTCTGAGGCAATTCCATAAGTAAAAGAATACACTCCTTCTGTACTGTAACTAGATCAGTGCTTTGTAGCTTATTTTTTTTTGCACCATTATATCATTTCCTCTCACTTATTCACATGGTCTTATAACCACCATCATTAAGCGATAACACTTAAAACTTCAGAGCAATAACATTCAGAATCTGAGCCAAAGCTCCTCTACACTTTTTATTTGTCATTTGCAATGCAATTCAGGGTCAACTAAAATTTTTCTCATCATCATTCTTCTTTAACTAGGACGCAGCTTACTGACATTAAACGAGCTGGGACTAACATGTTTGCAGTGCGTACATCTAGGCCATCTAGACTCCATTTCCCATACTATAGAAAGCAAAAAAAAAAAAAGGATGTATATTATTGGACTTTTATAATTTCAACAGAAATAGCTGTCATTGAATTCAACATCCCCAAGGTCATTAAAATCAGAACAGCAGCAGCTGGGTTGAACACCTCAACTGTAGCCTGGTTGCAAGGCTCAGTCTTTCACTGGAGGCCTTCCATGTCTCTCTTCACCTGCCTCTCTCTCCTACAAGGCTACAGTAAGTCTGCACTGACCTTCTCAGGTCCCCAGGGCCTCGGAAAGCACAAGCCAAACACATTCCTGGTTATAATTACATAAATGGGTTCCACGTGGCTCACAGTTCAGAGCTGGGCACACAACAGGAATTAAAACTGGGCACAGCATGGCATGGACAGCATCCCTGGCCCTGTTTTTAGTTTGCCATTTAGCACAGGCCAGGATATTTAATCTCTTTGAGTAAGCCCCAGCCCTCCTGGAGACCCATGGCAAGAGGCCAGGTGTCTCTGACAGGCTCAGACTCACACCCTCTGTGTGGGGCCATCTGTGAAATGGACCCTCCTCATTGGTTTCTAGAATTTCTTGTTCTTGCCTTTTATATTATGACTTTCAAGAGAGCTTTAAGGAGTCGCAGTCCTAAATCCCAGTCAGATTTCACAGAAAGTTGGCCAAATTTGTCCTTTAAATCTCCTTAGAAATCCAGGCTGCCTTTTACTTCCCACAACTCTGCTTTGCTTTCTGTTGCTTGAGTCCGTCGTTTGCTGAAATTTCTGATCGAGCTGCATGGGGCTTATGGAAAAAACTACGTGGATTACAGCTCTGGAGGTTGAGTGTGCAAAGCTGGTAAACCCTACAAACACATCAAACCTTTGGGCAGAGTCTGCAGGGCTTCTACACAAAGGGAGACAGGTGAGAGCACCAAACACATAGTGAGTACTTTTGTTTAAACTAGACTCTCCATAACGTAGTAAGAAACCACAGCATGAAAATACAGTTCCTCATCACCCACCATTTGCTTAAGTGCCACATTTAAGAGGCTGCAGCCTGTGAGTTTGCAGGACTCAACCATTCCCGAGACAAGTACGTCTCAGCCCACATTCTGATGTTCCAGGCTGCCCATTTCCCACAGCAAAAACTCTTTTGCTTTGAAAAGCAGAGGCTTTGGGATACCACGCGTGCTGCCTGCCTGGACCTGGGACCAGGTCACAACCAACAGCCCTGCCAAACACACAGTAGATGCTCTCAGCTACCCAGCAACAAGGAGTACCAGCACCTAAGTGCCACCACTTTCTTGTGGATGGCTCTGTCACTGGCATGTCACGTCCTCTCAGACATTTTTCTGTGCTTTTTTACCCCCCTGCTTTCTAAAGTGCAGTTTGCCTGTCTTGTCTATAAATCTAAAACCCTTTGGGCCAGATATTTTTCTGACTGCCTATTTGTACTGGCAGGGACCTCAGCTGGGTTATCCCATGCCTTTAACTTATAACTCCCTGGCTGCTTTTTTCCGCTTGAAGCATTGTACTTTTCTCTCAGACAGCAAGCATTTCAGAACATGAATCTGGAAATCTACATATTGCTTTATTACAGAAGTGTTTATGCTTCTAGTCCGTCTTTCTTGCAATAGCCGTATAATGAAATCAGAAAGCAAGAATCTTTCATAATAAGATTTGATGTAGACATGCCTGGAGAATGAAATCAGAAGAAGCCGGTGATGGGAAAAGCTGCCATCAATCATGGCAGGCAGACTGCTCCCCCTGACAGCACTCAGAAACAGAGGCAGAAAGATTCAGTAATTCAATATTAGCTGCAGCAGAAAACCAGGAAGAAATATTATGATGCTGGTCACTACATACTTAGTATTACATCTTACCTGAATATCAAACTTGTGAGTGATGGGTACAGAAAAAATTACACTGAAGTCATCAAGCTGCAACTGCTTACTTTAAGGCTACAGAGCTCTTGCTCTTATTTTTACGTGTCTGAAGACAGTGATCTACATGGTCTCTGGCACCCACTCCCTCAATCCCCCAAATAATTCAGAGAGAAAGAAACAGAGGATGAAACAAACAGACCCCACCTTATCTCTAGATAGGATGAATTGACTGCTCGAGGGCCTACTGTTTTCCATCATCTGTAGAGATGACTTAGATTAGAAGCCTGACTTTCATACAGCTGTTTCAAAGAAAGCAGCTTCCTCCAAACTTCACATTTTTTAGGTGTCAGTTGGATAAGAGACTTATGGAATTCACGCTATAATACTAAGTGCCACACCATCATTAGCACAAGTTTCCCTTCATGTCACATTACACGTTTTATAAAGCAAGAGAATTGAGGTGCCCTCCTCTCCCCTGCTCCCCGAGAAGCCACTTTGTTCTCCGAGAGAAATCTTGGGTCAGAACAGAAACCCTGTCTTTTTTTTAATTTACATATATTAACTCTTGCATAGAATTGCCTACATGTTTTGTTTAGGAACTGGGAGGTACGCAGCGTAACAAATTGCTCTTTAGGTGCCCACATTTCTCTAGTTCTCTTCAAACACAAAACCTACATGAAAGCTTGACAACCTTCTTTCATTCATAGGAGAGAATGAAAAGAGATTATTAATTTAAACCCCAAGTTCTGGATTTACATAAAATAAACAGACATAAATCATAGTTTAGACAGAAAAAAACTACATTCTTGTTGCAGGAAACCAGTTATATTTGCAGGTTCTTGGGTTTCTTTCAAACTTTTGATAAAAACATAAAAGCTAATTGGGATTTTACGATAAGTGAAACCAAAACCTAGCACAAAACGTAATAAAATTTAGCACAGAACTGTTTGAAAGCAAACTCTAAATAATGTATTTAATGCTAATGTAACCAAGTGAATAATTCTGAATGCAAAGCCTAACAGTAGTCGTATAGTCCAGAAAACTTCCAATAGCCATGATGAATAACCCTGCAGGCCAGAACTATTCAAAAATCAAAGTATAAAATTAAAAAAATATTTGACTGCCGTGTCATGTGAATTCAGGCAGCTAAAAATCATTTTATTGAGAGATAAAACACATCATCTATCTTCAGGGAAAAAAAGCCAGAGCCATCACTTACAATTATGTATTTTATATCTCCAAGGATATCTGCAACTTATTTTCAGATTTTTTTCTTTCTGTGAAAGAGATAAAAGTATGTTGGGAAATAACTAGGTTTCTGGGAGAGAAAAAGGGGTTTACTGTTAGTTTAAAAAAAAAAATAAAAAAAAGTCACTATCACTGGGGTTGTAGGAATTCTCTTAATTGAGTTCTCCGGAAACTTTAAGTCTGTAAATCTGAAAGATAATATGCTAGCTTAAATAAATAAATGAATACATTCTGAACTGAGTCCTCCCAGGTCATGAAGTACTACATGTCACTGAATATTTGCCCGTTAATATATACAGCACACAGCACAAATACATTTGATCATTTTTTTCCATTTGCCACATGCAGATATCAATTGTTAATCTGATATAGAAAATAGCACCTCATGTCACGCTGTTGCAACAATTTGAGATTTAGCCACCCATCATGACAAAGCAGATTTCAGTAAAAAACCAAATATTCTATTTTGTTATTAAAAAATCCTTTTATTCCTCACTATGGGGAGAAGAAAAAAAAAAAAAAAAAAAGAGTTCCAGTGTTTTATCTGATATAAATAAGTATGCAAATTGAAAAGCTAAATGGTGTCAGCCCGAGTTCTTTGATTTTCAAAAAAACGGAAACAATTATTTGAGATTGTATCTCCAGCATGGACACCAATTCAGTCACTCCAAAAATAAATCTTACAGACTTGCTAAAGCCAAGTGAAAAAAACAAACACCAAAAAAACCCAACAACTAGCATTGTATTATAGGAAATTCAAATTTTATCATAGGAAATTTTGCTTAATGGAGGAAGTGCATTTGCGTTTTATGGCTGTTTATATATATTTATGATACAAATAATATGGTATGACCTTCAGAAGTAACAAAATTTGTGTTTTCATCTCATCAGAAACTATTTAGCATGCTGCAGTTCGCTAAGGCACGCCATCTCTCCAAACCATAAAGTAATAAACTCGGTCTTATTTCCCTGAAGCATACTGACTCCTGGCTGACACTTTGAACAGTACGAACTAATTATAAATGCTCTATAAAAACAAGACTTATGCAAGGGCAACTTTTTACCAAAGCATTCTCTTGATGGCTTGGCAAAAATACATCATTTCCCTTTAGCTGCTTGGAGATACCTTTAGCTGCAATCAGGTGAGTTACAACTACTTTCTCCAGTATAACTTTCGCAATAACCAGGAACAATGTTTATGTTCACCTTTGCATACCAAAATACAGAGCAAATTTGCCATTGCTGTAAATCCATGAATGGCAGAAGGACTAGGCTGACAAGTGAAGAGATAATGTTACAGGTAACGTTTCACAACAACAAAAAAAAAATTTAAAAAAAATCTCATTTACAACTTCTTGTCCGAGGTGGTATTAAGCTTCACATGAGTTATAATGCACTTACTAAATACAACGGATTAAGACTACCTACTCAGTGGATTAATACTATCCTCTCAAGCTTTGTAATTGTTAAGAGTTAAATGGAGTTGTTTGCCTTTAGGAGACACAGCTGGCTAAAATTTGAAGCCCCCAGCTCATATCTAATCAAGATTTGTGCTGTTACCAAACAGAAAGGTGAATCATATAAAGGACTAGATCACAGGTGAGGGAGAAACTACATCATTAGGTGACACTCCCACCACTCAAACAGCTTGACGTGATCCAAAATCTCTCATAATTCTTTTGATTAAAATGTTACATCCCCAAGTACCACAGGCAGATGATCTTATCGTATTCCACCTATGAGCAATACATAAATAAGGCACAATGACACATGAAATCAACACTCTGTAGCAAAGCAGGAAGCAGCTTAACTCAAGAACCTTTTTCCTGGGTTTAAAACACACTTTATTAATGTTTTGAGCATAAATCCTATAAAATATATGATACACAACAGCAAAATTTTATAGACACCCAGAGAACTCCACAAGGCAAATTTTGAGCAAGTCTGAGGCACGTATGGAAGAACTGACATATTGAAGACCTTCCTTTTGCAGCCAAGGGGTGACATCTTCAATGTCAGAGATGTCTCATTTACATTTTCATTCTAATTAGAAAGGTGCAACTCTGATCCCAGAACAGTAAAAAATTCCAGAAAAAAGGAGTTTGGACATGCATGTATGCTTTAAAGTATCATGTGAATCAATCAGAAAACCCTGAAAAGAAGGTACAGTTCCCAGGGAGAAGCATCCAGCTCTCCAAGACAAAGTGCAGTCCAATGTTCCCTTAACTTTTCAGTCCTAAGATCTGAAATCTGCCTCCAAATTAAACTGGAGCTGGAAAAAGTTTTAATGCCAAGTATACTCTAAGACTTATTTCTTTGAACACAACCTCTTTTTCTAAGTTAATTTCTAATTCTCTAATCAAAAATTTAAGTAACCAGAAGTTCTGCTTTAGTTAAAAACAAAATAGAATTTTTTTTCAAATTTTAGCTTGCATAAAGGAGTTACATTTTTCCCTGCATGACATGAATCCACACAGCTCAGATCATACATACTATGCTTTGAGGTGACCTACAGCAGAGGCCAAGTGTGGAAGTCCTACATTGTTTCCTCTAGAATTTGTTTGATAGCCAACACCACAAGATATCAGATGGTACAGGTTTACCACAGTGGGTGTAAAAGGCAGTGCTTTTTTGATAAGGAGCAGGAACAGCCAAAAAGTTGATTACATTTCTCAAAACAACACACAAGTGCTGGTTGAACACAGCAGACTATTAGGAAATCCAGCGCTTCTGAGGTAGCTGTGTTAGCATCTTGGTCCACACATAATGATTATTTCCTAAACTTGCTTTAAATATAAGGATTCCCTAGATAGGAAAACATAACTTTTTTTACCCTTTCTCCATAAGGTGCCAGATTTAACACATAATAAGAGACAAGTGCTAAGTCTGGAAACAACCTGGCTGGGGAGCACCAATATTCAACATAAAAAGACATTGATAAACTAGTGAGGGTAGAGAGTAACCAACTGTTTTGTTGGAAATTCCCCAAGAAAACATGTAACCGACACGGTCTGTGCATCTCTTCAGGCTGCCTGGCTCCCACAGCAATGGTGGTGGGAGCTGAAATGCCTCACTGATAGTTCAGCACCTCGTTCCAAAGTGTGGCAGTTACGCTTCCCATCAAGTTATTTGGTTATTGGCAGCTATTTGTATGTAACCACAGCAAAGCACTGAGAAATTAATTACAGTTAGTGTTGTGTCAGCAAATGGACACAGGAAAAAAAGAGCAAAACGTGAATAATTTACAGTAACTTGTCAACCTTTGCTTCATTGTCCCACTTCAAGAAATTATTGATGTCTGAGATTTAAAAAAAAAAAAAAAAACTACAAACAAACAAAAATCCCACAAAAAAACCACAACAAAAAAACCCAACACCAACCACACACACACATATCATGTCTAACTTGGAAAGTTTTAAACAGGAGGAAACCCAAAAGGATAGGAAGTCTTCAGCCTTTACAACTTTTACTGTAGTAGGAGACATTACTTTTAGAGTTCAAGATCCTTTGAATAGCTTTTCTTTAAAAGAAAAAAAGAATATTTCTTACAGGAACTGTTTCCCACCCCAACCCTCTCGAGAGCCTTTTCACATTCTTGCCAGCTCTAATTTAGCCAGGGAGGTCGCAGAGGAGCTAATCTCCCTGTAAAGACAGAAATACCCTCCCTGACTCGGAGTACTGGTATTCTCTCCTTCCTTTACCACACTAAAAATGTCTTATTTCAGGTAACTAACAGGATATCCAGCACCAAAGAAACAGGAAGAGCTAAACTATATGTTGAGAAAAACATGTTTCTGGTGTATTTTAATCAGGATATTCAAGAGAAATATTAAAACACAGTTAGGAACTGGTCTGTTACTGGGACTTCTCACGTGCAGGGGTTTAACGTCTCAGCTTGTGAAACCACTAAACATTTGTGCAAATGGCATTTACTTCCCACAAGTCTCTCAAATCCTACAGAAATTTCAAAGATATCGGATCTGGGGATACGCACCACATCCTAAATCAACTTCAGGTGGCCATATCTTCAGATGGGAAATCATTGTGCTCCAAGAGCAGACCTCGACAGACCGTAAGGACACCATTTGCACCAATGAAATGTCCATGTGTCTGGACCCTGGGCATAAGCAGTAACACAAAGTGAAAAAAATCTAATCATTTCAATAAGAAAAAATCTCTGAAGCTCATTGTTCTGACAAGCCATCTTTCTCTTTTACCCTGGTGGGAGTAAACCGAATATCTTCAGTTTCTAATAACACTCTACCATTTTTTATGCTGTAACCAGACACACTGCAACCTGCCAACTCCACTCAATTAACAAATAACAATTGGTGCTTCATATAATGATCCTGCAGGTCTTGAACAAGACAGCGCACCAACAAGCAGACAAATTTACACACACACACACATTATGTTAGAATTCTTTTAAAGTCATAGCAGGAATAAATGACAAAGTTATGCAAAAACCACCAGAAGGACTCAGCAAATCCACAGGCAGCACTGCAGTATTGACTGCTGGCACTGTGCTTAATCGAGTAGTTGTGAGAAGCACATCTTTTTTCCCCCTTCCCAAAGTTGATAGTCTTTTAATTGTATAAAAAGTGAAGGCAAGAACATTGAGTAATTGGTCATTTTGTGGGAAGCATTCCATCTTACAGCACTAAATTTTATAGCAACTCAGCATTTGCCCATTCAGAAGTTCTTAAGAGATGTCAATTTTCTTCTACAAGCCATCAACATTGCCTTAAAGGCAAGACCCAGAGACAGGACTTAAGATCTGAAGGGGATAAAAGCAGAAAGGGTAAGGGGGAAAACAAAAAAGCTCTTCTAATACCAGTATAAATTGGAATTAGTAGTACTGTTTCAATACGTACATGGTTACAGAATAGGTTGCTACAGACTGAAGCTCTGCCATGTTTATTTGACAATTATCCTAAGAGCTGGGTGCAAGAAGCACATCCTTAGACACTTCAGGCTGTGGGAATTTGCCAAGAAGTGCAGTCGGCATTGAACTAAGCTCTAAATGCTTTGTTACGCTGACTTTTCGGAGAAACAGCCTCTCAGCCTGTGTAATGCTGCTGTAATTACAGTCGGGGCGCTCAGGGCAGAGTACTTGATAACCCAAGGGGTCTGCCAAAACAGCACTCTCCCTGGGCATCCTTTCAACCCTGGAGTATTTGCATTTGCCAGACTCCAGATTTCTTATTTTTTCAGACATTTTGTAACAAAAAGCTCATAAACAGGGCAGAGAAAGTGAAATGCATATTGGCTTACCAGAGGTCAGCCTCCGTCCCATTAACATGTTATTTCATATGACTATATTAAAACAATAAGAATTGGATACAGGCAAAATAAAAATCAAGATGAGCAAAACAATTTATGATGTTGGGTGTAAGTAAGGTGGTTTTTTTCAGAAAAGCGGGTGAGAAAAACATTCCCTCAACTGCTAGAGAGTAAAGGTTCCGCTATTCAGAAGAGTTTTTACTAGAATCTGATTAGTTTGAAACTGACTTCTTGATTTACAGGAGACAAAGGCAAATAAGTAACATTAGACCTGCTGGTCCTTCTGTTGTGGATTGTTTTTCACCACCCACAGATTTCATTCACCTCTTCAAAAAACAATGACAAAGCCTGGGATTAAGACATTCTTTTCAATTTCCTGACATCTTTCCTTATGCCCATTCCATAACTGGGGATGATGAATCAACAGGCCAAAAACTAGATACATCTCTCTACTCTCACCTGTTCAGCTGATAAAAAATTTGCATGGTTTCATGTAGTCCATCAGCCTTTGGTTTCCTTTTGTTACCAATGTTTTCCTACAATAAAGAGCAGGCAGCTTCTCCTTGAAGCTTGTTGCATTGGGAAGGCAACTTTGATAAATATTATCATCACAAAAGAATGTTCATATCTATGACAGCTCCATGTCCCTAGATATGGGAAACTAGCAGATATACAAGCAGAGTCATAATGGGAATTTGTTTATATTTTCTTTGCACTGATTTCTGTTATAAAATTAAGGTTAGATATTTTTTTGTTAAAAAAACCCTCAAATTCAATGCTGAATTATAGGCATAATTTAAAGCCAGAGATCATCCAAGAAAAATACACGTTCTGCACTTTTTTTGAAGGTCACATGTAATTATCACAGCCTATGAACCCACTGAAGGCTATCAGACTATCTTTATAGTTATGTTTTAGTTTTGAGCAAACTATGACCTTTCCAAAAAGACATTCTGTAACACTCCTTAACACTTCTGTAAAAGTAATCTATGAGACGCAGTAAGGCAGTTTTGATTAAAGGTTTTTCAAAACTCCTCCTTGTGGTTTTATACAGAGATCAGTTTCTTACCTCCACTGGCAAATTCTTATGGGTATTAAAAACCCATACTTCAACACCATTATTTCCACGATGTACACCGTAACCATAAGAATTTGCACAGAAAGTATTTGATGCACTTCTGACAAAGATTACTGCATAGTTAGACTTTGTTCTTCAAGCCTTCTTACTAGATATTGTAATAGTGGTAGTTAAAAAAGGGTGTGTGCAAGTGTACTGTATGCAACTAATAAAAGAAGCAGCCTAACAAAGTTGATGGTACAATATTTCAACTTAAAGACTGAAAGTTGACTAAAGGTTTGTTTCTAAACTTAGTTTGTTGTTTCATTCAGTCAGTCAGTCAGTCTATTGTTGTGGAACACAACTGTAATAGTACACCAAAACTTTCTTTGAAAATCATGTGACGTAATAGATTCTATGTAACACATAAAGAAATCTTCACAAGGGTCATGTGTAACCTCTCTGGAAATCTTAGGTGTCATTTAACAAAGAATCAATCGCTTGATTTTTAAAGGTACATTTAGCTTTGCCATAAGACAAGGCAGAAGCATCTTCAAAAAACTCATGTCCCTAAAAATAATTAACAAAAAATAGCAAACATCTCTATTAAAAAAAAAACAAAAACCACCAAAAAACCAAAAGAAATCCACAAAACCAAACACCTTTAATAAGCATCCCCAAAAAAACAGCAAACACCTTTACACATGGTGCCTTTCTGGTATTGTCCAGGAAGCAGAAATTCTTTATCTCTGATACTTAAGGACTCTGATTCTTTAGGACATTTCTCCACAGTAATTAAAATCACAGCCAGTGCACTACTGAATCACCAACTGCACAAACACTGGCATGGAATTGGGTTACTGGTTAGTCAGAGCACACAGCCTGAATTTCACGTGACTTTCCGTTGAATTTATGCCTGCTGACAAAGCTTCTGACATGGCATAAAACCTTCCCGCTACAAAATTAATCCATAAGCATTTCTTTAAACAAAACTTCAGCCTTCATGGCAAGTTCTTTCTGATCACAGCTTTGTGTCATGCAGTCACAGCATTTTTGATCCCCGATCAGTGGCTGAAAAGCCAGGTTTATCGTACCGTCACACTACAGCTCGACTTACTGCTAAGCCTACCCACCACACAGTCTGAAATCTGGCTGCTGAATGGTTTGAGTTCCAATTTCTACCTCTTTGATCGCTGTTTTGTCCAGAAATCAATTTTCAGCACTAAAATGCTCTCATCTCATAGACGTGAGTTGCTTAAATAAGGCAGTAGATAAATCTGTAAAGGTTTTCAGACCTTTTGTTGTATTTTTTTCCCCAACAACTAGGCACATACAATTTTAAAATCGGGACTGAAAGGAACAGAGATTGGTTTGTTTCAGGAGTTGCTTGTACATTTGAATTTCCCAGAGCTCTGATGAATTAGAAGAGGAGCCGAGAGGAGGTTGAATAGTTCTGTTCCTGTAATCCATACTCATTCTTGTGTCAAATTTGTTTTGGAAGTGCTCCCTTGGTACATTATCTGGCTTCTACACTATTACTGGAAAAAAAAAAATTCTCTAAGGTTTAAGCTTCCAGTTATTACAATTTTTGCTTTATTTTAGAGGAGCAGGTATACACAGTTACACTGACAGATTTTAATTCACTGAACTGAGGAGATTTTCTTACCCCACTGGTCATCACACCCGTGCTATCTCCCCATTCTCAGTGCTCTCATCCCTTCCCAACACTGCTGGACCAAATTTTTTCCTTCCCTGATCCCAGACGCCACTGCCCGGGCTCCATTCCAATCAATTCAAGCACAACTGCATCTGTTGCATGTACGAATTATCTACTCACAGTCTTTTTGCACGCTGATGAAGCTATTCCAGGGGCAACCATGACTCTTCTTTAGTCCCAAGCCAATGCAATCAAGTCAGAGATACTGAAGACTTGAGAAGTCTCCATCTTTCCTCAACAAAAGCCAGCAACACAGGTAGAACTAATTAATTCCTACAAATACATTTTCTCTTTGTCTACCTGCTTAATTCTCTTTTACAGCTTCAATGCCCATTCACAACTCTTCCAAGACTGATGACCTTTCAGTTCTTATGACACATTGGCTGCCCTTCATTCACCAGGCACACTTCACTGGTCACCACAATACTCCTCCAAGACTGTGGCTGAAAGTTTGATGAATGGCTTGGTGTGCAATACCATTTCACTGCACGAGGGATGAATAATAAGACTGCACAGGTGAGAAAACTAAAAAAAACACATTAGGTGACTTTGAAGCACACTTCTAAAAACACCTTACGGAATTTACAGAATCCTCTTGCTTCCTGGGAAGCTATTAAACACCAGTCTAAGTTTTTCTACACCTATAGGTGACTTACTAAAAATACACTTACTAATATTAAGTTAACAGCTAGTAGCTATTCTGCATAACTTTGCATGGGGTGCCTTTAGGCTCCTGCAGCAGCATCAATGCTAGGAATTAGTCTATGACACAACCTCCCCCCCTCATTTACAACACACAGGTGAGCCCTTTGCAACCATGTTGCAATTTGGTTATTTTTTAAGTCAGCTGAAGTGGATATTTGAAGTTTTGAAAGTCATATCGGCAAGTTAACAAACTGTGGAATGCTGCCTGCTGAATTTTTACCACAAGAGAAGGACAAGAGTCATAAAAATACCATGAATAAAGCCATGGTACAGTAGCCAAGGGAGATGAGAAACACAGATGTTTGGGGGGGAATCCCTTCTCTTTTGCAGGTGCTTTTGGGTCAGAGTCCTGAACCATGGCTCTTCCTTTGCTCCCAGTTGAGAGTAGCAGCCAAGAGCTTCTCCTACAGAGAAAGGGGACCAGTGTGTTCTATTGTTGCCATCTGAAAGCAGAAAAGGATGTGCTGAAGCACATTGTTTAAAGCCTCTCTCATCAGTTTATTTGGGACCTGAGCTGTACAATCTCGGGTATCTCGCCAGAGCTGCACTGAAATTGAACCTTGGAAAGAATCCCATTGCCAACTAAGCACCTGTATAGACAAAGGAAGTTTGGAGCCATTTAAGGAAAATTCTACATAAATGCCATGGAGATTAGAGCAATATGTTGCTATTTGCATGTGTATTTCAAATTTTTTTTTTTTTTTTGAAACAAGGATCTACAGGGCAGAACAAATGTATTATGCACCAAAGCCAGCTCAAAAACTGTCAGCAATTAGTTTTCTTCAATAGTCATTATGCTTTTTCTGCGACAATAAAATCCTGTGAATATTATGCCTTCTAGCAGGTTGTCGTGCATCTCATCTGTAAATTCCCCAAAGCGTCAGTATGAATCTCTGTGCATGGTATTGCAATTATAATGAGGAATGTTCTGAATGTGTAAATCTACCTTCAACCATCTGGAGTGCCTCCTTTATTAAATTTGTTTTTCAGTGTTTGTACAGTCTCCTGGTAATTAATTTAAGTGATAAAACTAGATTTGTCTCATGTTCAGAAGCTTGCCATTCTTCCATTTAATGACAGCTTGAAAGATTAAAGACAAAGCAATACATAATTATATCCAGTATATTAATATAGAAAAACGCAAGGGCTGTTACCTTAAAAACCAAACACACACAACAGCAACAAAAAGCATACAAAAACCCAGCAGCTTAAATTTTTGAACAAGGTGTTTGGTATAGAGAAAGGAGATGACATTAGTTTCACCCTCGTTAGTGAGGAGTTCCAAATCAGACCTCAGCACAAAGCAAGGTCATCCAGAGAACAGCAGGACTGCCGGATACCACCATACTTTAGGATATATGGAGTGGAGATGCATAGGACACGGTATCCTGAAGGAGGCATAGAATCATAGAATGAACCAGCTAATTTGCATTTCCAGAAGCCTGAAGAGATCACGAAGGTGCACAGTCCTTGAAAGCCATCTAACTCATTAATATCTGTGGTTTTAATGTTGTGATTACCAGTACCCCAAATAAAGCCTGGGGGCATATTGCACAGGGCTGCTAATTACCTAAAGTTCTATAGAAGTGTGGTTTGAACAGTATATAAACCAGAAACAGGTGTGAGGGTTTTCAGGGGTTGCTGTTGTGTGGTTATTGGGTTTTTGGGATTTTTTTTGTTTTGTTTTCATTCCAGTCAGTGATTTGAAGCGTTAATAGCCCTCATAATTTTTTTCTAACTAATATAAACACAGATGTTAGTCTTATTTGTATAAGCAGGTCCTTACATCACTGTTTTCTAGGGACTAAATAAAGTTCACCAAACTCATTAGGCTCTGTAATAGAATTGATCAAGCCGTCTGTAAACAAGACTGATCATTTCAAGCTGCATCCCAGCTCCAACCCGCAAACCTTGTCTGGACCAGTATCAAAACTGGTAAGGATATTTCTTATTTGGATTGTTGGCACTCTCATGGAGAATGTTATTGCTTTTAAGAGATTATTTTTTTTCCAAGCCTCCAGAAAGCTGTTCATCAATAATGATCCAATCCTAAAGTATAAATAATTGTGGACAATTAATTATCAATCAGTTGCCATAAAACTTGGGATCACCTGGATTAGATCCAGTAAAGACTTTGTTACTTGTACACAAGTACTTCCCCACGCACTTTCTACAGAATTTACGTCATGTATTCTGCCATTAAATCTTCATTTCCTTTTAATGCAAACAAACCTACCGATTACAGCAAACATCCCAAGACCAGTAAGTACCTTATTGGATTCTTTTTATACTGATACAGCTTGAGAAAGAAACAGAACTTCATATTGAACTGTCTTTTATCCTTCACTGGGAAGCCACAAGCAATGAGAAAATATGACTGAAAATATTTCAAGAGCATTAAAAGAAAAGGTCATTTAATAGAGGATAGGTGTGAGAATTAAAAGAATCTACTAATTCTACAATTTATCTCGCACTGCCTCTCTGAGGGAGAAGGAACATCTGTAAGTAAAATAATTAGGTCTGTTTTTCACTGTACGAGACCGTGGTGAAATATTTGGAAAACTCCTAGCAGAATTCCAGGCCTGAATTCTCCCTAAAGGCATAAGCACATTACCTTGCAAAGGCAGAATAGCTGTTTGGGTGACAAGAAGGATGTTGAGAGGCTTTTGTTTGTTTTTCTAGATTTAATTAAATGAACTGAGGAAGTGTCTCCCAAGCCTTTATGAGGCTGCCTGAAGAAATATTTCAAAATTAACATATTTCCGCCCTCAACTCTTATTTATGGTTAGAACTTACATGGACCATTTGGCTTATTCACTCTTTTTTATGGGCCTTTTTGATGTAATACACTGAGTTCTAAATACTAGCTAGGCTATTTTTATTTCAATTTAACACTATGAAATATGCCTAAATACACATCGATTCAGTGAACTCTATGTCATAGAAGGTGGCTGGGAAAGAAAAAAAAAAAAATATATGTGGCTCACTATTCAAGCATTTCTATATGACCAGAATGCAATCTAAAAACATCTCTAAAAGCCACAGTCTCATGAAGAGCTGAGTCAAAGGCAACATTTCCAATAACTCCAGAATAACAAGATGAAACCTCTGTATGAATTCTGTCTTACCAAGGAGAAACTCTAAAGTTAAAGCTTGAAACAGCAAAATACCACACACCAAGGATACAAGGGAATTCAGTCTTTCAGAGCTGTTCTTTTTTGCAGCCAGAGTTTTCTTAAAACAAGAAGGTAAATTTATAACAGTGGCAAAAATACATCCTTTTCAAATTAAAAAGCAAATATAAAAATGCATGAAATGAAATAGTTGATGCCACCACCTTAACTTTACTAACCTATGATCAGTGCAAGACTTCTGCAGCATAAATTGCCCGTTGGAGTTCAGAGAGTCCATTATCTACTTCACAAATAATCAATGCCAGCAACGTACGCAGCCCTGCTGCCCAAGAGAGCATCAAAGTTACAAGGAATTATCAGCTCTGTGGACCAAGTACATCATTTGTGTTTATTGTAGTCAAGACAACGTTTCATGGGAGAGTAGCACAGTTTGAAGGCTTTAGTATGAAATATTTAGTATGACAAAAAACGAAGATTGTAGGTCAAGATGTCTTAATTGACTGGTGTAGCCAGATCCCTTTTTGATTGGTCTTAAGCACTGAGCTATACCTAGTAAAAACAGTCTTAAACAGGGAAATAGAGCATAAAGATGGAGTTCTATGAAAAAGCATTCAGGCCCTGCTTTTACATTGTGATATTACGGAGGAACAAAGTTACTGCGTGCTGAATCAGAAACAAGGCACAACACGGACACATTCAAAGACAGCCCTGAGGAAATAAAGTTTACTCTTAGATTCACTGGAACCAAATATACATGTAGTCATCAAATGATAAAACTGCCATTTTTATATTTGTATAAAAAAGTAGAAAAAATATTAAAGCTTATAACTGTTTTCATACGTTCTGTAACTTTAAAACTTTGTTTCGGGCCAACTTTTTTAGTTCTGGAGGTTTTCCTCACTGCTTTATTGTAGTTAACTGCTGAAAGTCTACAGCTTTATCTAGTAACACAGTGGAAAAACAGCTACCCACATCTCATGGAGCATTTGCTAAGATCTCTCTAGTCTCTGTCCACCCAAAGCCGTTTCCAATAGGTTTTGGGACTGGCACAAGCATCCATACCTTGCCCAAGGCACAGATGCCCACACAGCCAGCTGGCTGGGTTGAGTGAAGATAATTCCACCACAGGCCCAGCTCTGAAGCCAACTCCTACTGGTATTTACTTGACCGCCGGTAAAACACGTGCTGGGTGGTCAGACCACAGCCGCTCACGGGAGTGCTTGGAGGCACTCGTGCGAGTCCGGTGCAACGACACAGATGAGGAGAGCAATCACAGACCAACCAAGCCCTGGTTTACATGCCAGTCGGTCCCAGGGAATATCCCCCAGTTCTATCAGCTGCCTTGAAGTAGGATAGTCACAGCTGACCTCACTCAGCTCTACAAAAGAACTCCTGTGGACTTCAACAAGGCTCAGACAGTATTACACACTGTTAGAAACACCATGCCAGGGCTTTATTTTCTTCTGCAAAGCGTGACTCCATCTCTCAGCTCCCTGTCCTACTTCTCCAGGGAGGCAGCAAAGAGGCCTGTGGAACAGCTGTGGCACAGATGCGCCAGCAGCGAGTCTGCAGAAGCCAGATCACTCCATCACACATTCACGGTATAGTTACAGCTGCTTTCTACCGTGTGAGGGAGCAGCAGGACTGGCTCTTCCCCACAGCAAAATTCAGCCATCCTCATCAATCCTCACCCTTCAGTCCCAGAACAGCTGCTTTTCCCCTTCCTTTCTGCATCCTTCTGCATCTCTGAGGTCAGCCACCCTCTTCCTTTATACAGCACCAATGGTTGTTCCTAAAATTAAAGCGGCAAACTCATAGCTGCAGATTTTCCAGGCCACAGCTGTCCTCTGACAACTCATTCCCATCACACAACATCTTTATCTCTTTCCTGTCGCCGAAATCAAAGTCGCTTCTACCAGCCCCACAGTCACTTCTGTCTCCAGGCCAGAACTACTGGCCCCTGTACAAAAAATATTGCCCTGGTACTTGTAGATAAAAAGTATTAGTACAAAGGTTCACACAAGGACATTGTCTCTTCCCATTTCAACTATTACTTTCATATTTGTGTAGCACCAATAACTTTAACTTGTCCAGAAAAGGGACAGAGGAAGTGATTTTACAGACCATCTAATGAGATACTAATATTTTATTTTTTTTTTAAAGGAAGGAAAAGACAGTATAAGGTTGCCCAAAAGAATCTCAGAGCACTGATTTAACAATCTGGGAACAACAACTTGGACTTTAACTCCTTTGTTTTTCTTCTGCTGTCCTTATTTTGGTGCCTGCACACTACCAAAGAACACCCGTTCCCTCACAGCTTCTCAAACAGGCTTAGCAAATTTCTCTGTGTTATTTTCTGCCTGTGCTGCTAAAAACTCCTGCCATCCTCACCTGTTCCTCTTCATTTCCCTCTGTTACCACCTTTCTGACCTGATAAATTTTCTTAGAATTTAATTGCTATATTTATGGTCATGGAAATATCAGCAGGTTTTAACAGGCAGGCCTTTAACAGAAATTTCATCTCCTTGCGATCAACCATTGAAAGATAAGTTACCTTAAATTATTTTACTTTGTAGAGATATAATCACATCACAGTACAGTTACAGACACTGTAATTACAGAGCAATCACACACCACCATGAACTTAGGAGAAGTTTAGGTTCCAGAAATCTCAACTGTTGCTTTGGTTTGGGGATTTTGGGGTTTTTCAGGTTTTGGGGATTTTTTTTAAGACAGAATTAAAGGAAAGTAAGCAGAGACAGAAACAATTCTTCAGATAAAACAGTGAAAAATAAATCCGTTCAAAAATGCTGTAAGTATTATTTTAGTTGCATCAGACCAAGTAGCTTTGGCTTACAGTGCTTTGTGCTGCCAGTTTACATTAAAGCCCCTGCTACAGAGCACAGAATCCTTCCTTTGATATACAGCCCTCAAACCCACCCCACTTCCACCATAAGCACAGCCCAACCATGCTGTTTGCACTAGAGTAGACTAGTTCCATCAGCATCAGAGATCCTTTTCCTTCTCCTTTCTTTTTTTGTCCTTAATTAAGTTAACTCATTGTGGCAAATGCCAGAGCTCATCCATTCTCATTTGCATCTTCCCCAGCCTGTTGTCTCAGCCGCCCTCTGTATCTCTATCTCAGCATCCCAGGAGCTACAGCATCATTCCACTCGCTTTGATCTCTATTGCGGGCACAACCGCAGCTGAACCACACGCACTCGCCAGCCTTTGTAACAGCAGTGGGCTGCAGAGATTGATATTGATCCGACTGCTCCTCCTACGTGAGCGTCTGGGGCACAACCTCCCTGCCTTTTAAACCAGCCGCATCCTGCTGCGCCAAACGGAAAACACAGAGCAAACAGCTATTCCAAAGCCGGAACAAAAGGGATCCCAACCGCCAGCCAGTTGCATTCGGTCCCTCTTGTCTCTCCCTACCGTCATATATTATAAAGTTATCTAATTTTTAAGCACTATGGTGCAAATAGCATCTACATTTTCTCTTTGCTCGCTGGTGCTGAGTGCTAGGGAAAGCTACACCGGGCTGAGCAGCGTGCTTTAAACCACAAGCCCACCGAATCAGAAGGTCCACTCTAAGCATCAATAGCTCACGTAAAGATTGGTGTTTGCTGGATCCAGGAAAGGGCCTAGAATGAGATTTTCCTTATCAGCCACACGTGGGATACACTTTATAATCTGCTCGGAACAGGCTGTTCTGCAAGAGATGGTTTCTAGCCGGTTACATGACACAGCAGGAGGGTACCACGCATCCTGTGACAATAACATCTGGCCTTTACTTGTCTGGGCCTTGCCTTCCCTTTACACAAGATATAATTGGTTAAGAGGCAGTCATTATGTTCACTTGAGTGTTGTGAAATGTAATGGGTGTTTGCAAAGCACTAACCGAGCTTAAGATGAAAGGTCTTGTAGTACAGAAAAGTGCTGGTGATCAGAAGCCGGGGGGGGATCTGCTGAACAGCAGCCCTGGTGTGTAATGGGCCCCCAGGGAGTCTATTAGAGAGCCTCACAATTAAAGAAATTCATCACCCCTCCGTCTCATGCCACTTGTTTATTTTAATGCAACGCATAAGGAAGACCAAGGAGAGGACAGAAAACAGGGAACATTCTGATAAATGTTTCCTTTCAAGCCCTGTCACACCCAGGGAAGTGGGTAATATTTCCCGCAGACTGCATTACTCACCAAGCATCCAATACTTCAACTGCCAACCTGTAACTCAGGTGGAAAGACACAGCAGCTGGGAAGCAGCTAGCACCTCTGCAACTTTTAACTGAAACCACCACAGGTGGAATCCATCAGCCCATCACAGGAACCCACCCAGGGCTACTCACACCCTCCAACACAGCACAGAGGGAGAACTGTGAGTGTCCAAACACCTTCCACAGAGGTGGGAACCCAGGTCCATGCATGAATGACAGCACAAGATAAATTAGCAGAGCAAAGAGCAATAAAGGAAAGGGCTAATATAGTTATTACGTGTTCCTTATGAAGTCATCAGCCCTTCCTTGCAGTTGCCCCCACTGAGCAAATTCCGCCCCCAGTAGCTCCCACCTTAGCTGTAACACCAGGCAGTGGGTTGAAATGGGAACCAGCCACTCTGCCTGGTTACTACCCTGGCCACAGGTAGAGAATTAGGTTCTTTACCTATATTTTTGTTTATTTATTACTTCTCAAAATCTTCACAGGGGGAAGCCCACATTTTCTAAAACAGCTCAGTTCACAGGTGAGAGAACCGCAAAGAAACAGTGGATAAAACAGCAGAGCAAAATCCACAGAGGATTAAACGATACCTGCACTGACACTGCAGATCCCTCCCCACGCGTCCTTACCCTCAAAGAAAGCCCAGCAGTAGCACAGTGTTTATAATTGTGGAATTCCTCCCTCTTTCCTAAAATGATAGCAAATTTGACTGTAAAATATTAACATACAACTTATTTTCCAGAGCCTAAAGCCAGACTACAGCTGTACAGCCTGGTCCCTGGGTACTCACACCACCAAACTTCACACAGCCTCTCCCAGAGACCAGCCAGCAGCAGCCAAAGGCAACGTTCAACCCAACAAGGAACATGGGCACACACGTACCTTCACCTTGGTCACATCCACATCAGAAAGGCACCAAATATCACACCAACTTCCAAGTACCCCTTCAGAAACTGTTGTCTTTCCACAACATTGAAGATATTAACAAGTAAGAACAGCACTAACCTCTTCCAGACTGAACAAGTCAGATTTTCCTACTCCTTCCAGGCAAGCAGCTACCCCCTCTGCTGTCCTAAAAGACTTTTAAATCAGCTGCTGGGAATCAGGGCTAATTACTGATTTCTAGCTTTCACCTTGCCAGCAAGCCTGGCCCACGAGCTAAACAGTGGATTGTCAAGTTTGAATGGAGAATGTCTTCCATCTCAGAGAATGCGTATTTTTTGTATTACTGTGATTGGGCTTCTGTCTTCCAGATTAAAAGGTCTTCTCATGTCATGTGTCTCATCCCTTATATTTACTGATTCCATGTGTTTGAATTAATATTATTACATTTACTATACCTTTAAGACTGGGAAAGAAACTACCAGACTCTGATGCCACAAACGGAAGGGTGAGTGCAGTGCACCGAGTAGCAATAACTTCATTAAATTCTAATGCTGATCTCTATTTATACCAATAAATAGGAGCAACTATTGCTTAAAGTAATAAGTATTCACAAAGTTGTTGCTAACACACATCATTGCCATTTCCTAAAAAAAACAGAAGAGAAAGAATAGCATCGTCATTGGAAAAGCAGTTTCAAAAGGATTAATGTATTTGGCATGGCAGCCACACTGCCACTTTAATTTGGTTTTGACATCCACACAAGCGAGTCTGTTAAAAAATGAAGCAGGCATACAAAGGCACAGTGCTTTCTTGAATAAAAACTTATAACAAAGGTGGTATTTAGGTTTCAATTTCTTTTGTCATGGTATCAGCTGGTTGCCTTTCCAAGTGTCAATCACTAGGAATTGAAATCATTAGAAATAATTTCACTGAAAGCTTACCAAGATGTAAGCGAAGGCAGAGTCTGTCCTGAAGCAAATGACATTTGGTTGGAATTGTTCAGACTTACAAGGTTCATTATAACTTTTTAAGCACTTCTACAGTTAACAAAAAAACAATAAAAGGGCTGAAGTCTTACAGCAGACTTTGCCTTTTTATTTCACAGCATCAAAGTGGGTCCCATTTTCTACTTCTTGGAACAGAAAATGATTTTTTAAGCCAAACTTTTCACTGAAATAGCTTTACCATTTTTACCTTGTTTAGAAAT
Source organism: Arenaria interpres (assembly GCA_013399435.1). Classification (NCBI taxonomy): domain Eukaryota; kingdom Metazoa; phylum Chordata; class Aves; order Charadriiformes; family Scolopacidae; genus Arenaria; species Arenaria interpres. The sequence continues at coordinate 116,056 of VXAK01002344.1, forward strand.
AACTTTTAGCAAGTTTTTTCAACAACAGAAGAAAAAATTTAAAATTACTCTATCCGAGATATTCTGGGGAAATACCTTTTTCTGTACAGAAATTCATTAGAATAAGACATGAAAAAAAGCCAAACCCAGACCACCAGCCAAATCCAGAAAGTTGGTAAGAACTTTAGTAGAGTGTTTTCTGGCTATAGAACACTGCCTGGCAAAATCCAAGTCGGTTAGTATTAAAAACAAGTTTCCCAACCTGTTTTAGAAGCTTAGGTTTGTCACTCAGACCATTTTGCTTCCAGTATTGGGTAAAGTATCAAAGAATGCAAGGTGTAAAGGTTTCCAAGAAAGTACACTAACAATTGCGTGTAGCGCTGCCATGAATACATAAAGGCAAACCAAATAAATGTAGTGGGAAAACATTCCTAAAAGCGTTTCATAGCTCATCTTGCATTTGAAGATGTTGTGGAACGCACAGCTTGCCTTGCACTTTCATATTGATGTATCAAAAGGATATTTTTTTGCTGAATATATTGTATTTTGTCTATTTTAAGCAAGCAGTTATATTTATGTTCGATGTTTTTAAGTGATTACCTTATAAGACCATGTAACTCGCTTCAACTTGTGCCTTGATTGCATATATCAGCAGTTATTTGAATTTAAGTGGAAAAAATTCTGACTTGAGACAAACAGGGTAAAATTTCTGTCAGCTGAGCCATCTAAGACGTAACCTTAAAAGCTACATATTATTCAACCTGTCATTTCTGTTTACTGCAGCAGGGAAAGTTTTTTGCTCTTTAATCCCATTAGCCCTGCTGAAGTAGCAGGCTGGAGTCGGCACCATCTGGAACCAGTTGGAGCTGAATGAGCAGCTCCCCTGGTGATGCTCAGTTGTGCAGCCCATGGATGTGCTGGAGCACAGTCTGAGCAATGCTCATCTCTAATTACTCCCAGGGAAAACAGGGAAGGAAAGCGTAAGCGGTTTCCACCCACCTCTCCCCCATCTGCAAACCCTGTTCTCAGGACTGGCAGCTGGAACAAAAGTCCTTTCCCTGGATGTGATGGTCACACGCGACCAGCAGGAGTGTCCTGAATAGTGCCCTGGGGAGCTGGGCAAGAAGGAATTGGGGAGCAGGGGTGATTCCAGGTTCAGGGGCGAAAGGTCCACGCAGGGTGCTGAGGGGCAGTGGTCTCTGCATGGAGTTGGAGAAGGTGCGATGGCACATGAGCAAGGTGTTTCAAAGAACAACAACCCGCTTTTTATTCTTTCTACACAGGCTTCCAAGATTTTCAAATGAGGTGTAAAAGCAATCCTCTCTGTTCTACAAAATCATTTTTCTTTCTCTTGTCTATTTTTATCTCCTAAGCTACAAATGAGGACAAAACTCCCAAGCTGGTGCTGAAACAGACGCAGCATGGAGGAAGGACTGATGCCATGTCCAGAGCCTGCGTTCCACTGTTCCTGAGCCCAGCACCTGAACTAACCTTTCCAGAGCTGTGATATCAATATTCACACTATTAAACTCGCACTACATGGGAAGTGTCCCTGCCCAGGGCCGGGGGGTTGGAACTAGATGATTTTTAAGGTCCTTTCCAACCCAAACCATTCTATGAACACTCTCCATCACTCTCCTTATCCTAGCAGGGTGATTTAGGTTCCAGTTGCCTATTTTTGCAATCAGCTTTTCACTGAATTGGCCACTTAGTCACTAATCCTGGTACAGTATCTGGCAATATTAATTAGTCTATCTAGTAAGCCTAATAAACAGCAAAGCTTTGCATTTCTCTATCGGATTTTCTAATTAATTCATTGTGTGCATTTAAGAAAGTGTTTTATAAGGAAACGCATAGAGACTGCCAAGTCTTCTTTCCCTGTAAAATCCAGGCTCTGTTGTTTGCATTTGAAATAGTTTTAGTATGCTTTAAAAAAAACCAGAGTAATGCACTGGACTGAAGTAAGTGTTTATATTGAGAGATTAAATATATTCTAGTTTAGTCATAAGATTTTGAGCTTATTTTGCACTTTCACTAGTCCCTCATTTTATGAGCATATAGATCATTTTGCCATAGTGCATGACTAAACTATTTCATGGCTGTATTGTGTCAAAATTATCTTCTCTAAATTGGCAAGTAAGGAACGTTGACTTATGTACAACTGGATTTTCTTTCCCTCTTTCGCCTCCCCTCCACAATCTCTAATGACTCCCTGCTTTGCTGTCAGCCATCATCAAATATTGGAACAATTTTTAAAAGTGAGGAAAAGGATGGCAGCTTGTTAGGTTTTCATATTCTGACATTCCTCTGGGAGTGAATGAAACTGTTTGTTTCGGTTTCCCTCAATCTCATTTGGCTTCCCTGAACTTTTATATTGCATTTTTCCTTAGTAGATATCAACCTTAACTCTGATAAAAGGCTCAGATTAACGCGGTCTAGTTCTGATCATTTACTGACTCTTAAGGTTTTTCTAGCGTCTTAAGGCAATACTAATAAATCTTTTCTCTTTCTTTCTTTTTCTCTCTATTTTTCTTTCTTTTGTTCAATTTTCCTTCTGAAACAGAAAGTGTGAGGTTTTGCATTACTGAATTTGTTCTTTGTTATGTTTCCAGATTTTGTTTCATAAAAGTCTATCCCTATTGCTTTATGATTGTTGGCTGAAAATCAAGAAGAAGAAACAAAACCAGTGTTGGGCTCTTAAGCACTTGCTTAGAAATTACATGTGCATTTAGAGGGAAAAAAGTGGGAGTCCCATTTCTAGTTAAGTCTCATCCAGATTTTTCTAATGGATAAGATTCCAAATCCTGTTTAATCTCTTCCTCTGGACCTCTGGAGTGTGATTCCTATGCAAAGTTCCTTCTGAGTCCTTCCAACCTAGATGATTCTATGATTCTGTAATTCCAATGGGGTGATATTGTTCAATCCCACCTGCTCCTGGGAATTTAGTTTCAAAACTAGGAAACAAAAAAAGAGCAATAAATGTCTACAGCAGTTGCCTTGTTAACCACTAGAAATAATTACTGAGTGGTCTATGTATAAAACCTTGCTCTTCTCTTTCTTTGTACAAGTAAATATTGCATGAAACACAAATGTTTCACTTTTTTCTCCCCTTTTTTTTAACGAGAGAATAGCCACTAGATTATAACACATGCACCGTTAGTGCTTCCTTTCTCTCTTTAGCAGCAGTTATGTCCCATGAAATGTTTTTTCTTTGCACTGCTGAAGAATTTGCTCAGTAACTACAGGTGAGAAGAAGGTCTTTCATGAATTATTGCTAGCAAATATCCAGGAATGGGGTCTGCTCTTGTGCACAGAGAAATCTCAACAATCCTGATAGCTCAAATGCACACACTGCAAAGTTAACAGCACTGAAGGGACAAAATCTGTCCCTGGCAGAGAGAACCGCGTCTGAGTAACCCACTTGTAGTTCACCAGCTGACTCATTTCAGATGCAAGCCATTTCTCCTGTGACAGGTGATATATGTGAGCGAACACTAATGATGGTCACGAGGTGAGTGATGGATGACTCCACACCGACTGTCCAAACTCCAGATTTTAGCCCACAGCTTCAGTCAGAGCTCCAGACTGAGAGGTGCTGTAAATCTGCACGGCTGCAGAGGAGCCTACATAGCAAACTTAAATACGCTAAAAGGCTTGGCCAATTAGGCTCTAAATAAGATTTGGTTGAGTCAGAAAAGAGCCGGGCAAGATGTTAATTTGAAGCAGGTTTGATCTACATGTATACACATTGCTGACAGGAAAGAGGATGACACAGAAATATTAAAAAGGAATAATATTAAACCGGAGAAAGGAAGAGGAAACAAGGGTAAAAATGGTTTTAATGCAATAAGATCTATCATGGGGAGTTGAAAAGTCAGACTGTGAAAAGCCAATTAGTGCATCGAATACGAAAAGCACACAAATTAAATATAGAGAAGATCAAAGAGAGCTGAAATACGGATGTTCCCAGCATGCAGACAGAAAGGTATTTCAGTTGAGTCTATAAGAAAATGTTTTTTAAAAGAAATGAAATGCAGTGAGAATTCAGTAAAAGCAAGCCTGTAACGGGCAAACGATAGATTGTGAAATGAAAGTATGAAAGCCAAATCTTTATATAGTGTCTAACACTGACAAGACACTTCAAGGCTGAGTTTATGAGGTCCTGTGCTATAAATGTCACAACTTAGCTGATTTGTTACTTGATGAATGTTTTTATTTAATTTCTTCTGTTCTTGGAGTGTTAATGAGCAAAAAGCTGGATTCTAGAACAAATTCAGTATTACTAGAACAAAAAATAAGGACCAACATCAGCATTTGTATTTTATGTTACTAACAAATGTCTTGAAAATAGCTTCTCCTTTTAAGCAACTTGAGTACTCCTTGTGGTCTGAACACTTTGAGAACTGCTTTAGTATAAATGTTGAATTCATAAGTGATTTTTCTGCATTTGGAGTGGTCATTTGCTGGCTTTTATTCAACGGAGACCAAACAGGCTTTTTGCTGTCCTCGTATGTCTGGATAAAGGAAACTATACGGCAGTATAAGATGCTTTAAAAATATCACAATTGGAAACAAAAAGTTGTTTGAGTTTCTAGTAATTACTGACAAAATGGGGCTTAAAATGAAAAAATATATTGGCAAAATATTTACATTGAGATATGAGAACCCTGAATTAAGGAATATGGCTGCTTCCTGCAGGCTGAATGAACGTTGACTTCGTACCCTTGAGCAGCTTCCACCAAGAGCAGGATCATGGACAGCTTTTGCTGTGTCTATGTCCTTCTCCAGAAGGAGAATGATTCCAACCTGGATCTGACCTGGAAGAGGTGAGTACCTCTGTGGCCACAGCCCAGCTCACGCAGAGCCAGTTTCAACGAAGTTCTCCATTTAACACATGCATTTCTGCTGATTGGCATCTACCAATTTCTCGGGCGTCGCTCCAGAGCAGAGTGATCTGACTCTATTCTGGGGGGGTGCCTACCCCACTGACCGTGCTTGGCCCAGCACCTCCCTGGAGCAGAAATCACATTAAGACTGCACTAATAGGAGCAATTAAATTCCTCCGTGATCTATTCTCATTCTGATACACCAGAAATTGTTTTTAAATCCTGGCTCAAAGCTTCCATCGTGAAGCATGATGAGAAAGCTGGCAAGCCTTGGGTGGTTGTTTTGCACAACAAACCGTAGGGCCATAATATGCTGGATATTTTACCTCCAAATTGTCAGTTCCATGAAGACTCCTCAAACAAGTTAATTCCAGTTTTGAGCCAGAAACGACATAGCTGCAGGTTAATGGAGACCTGAACAGATAAGTAGTGACCAAGGAATGAGCCCTCCTGCAGCTCAGCCTTCAAAGGGAACTGATGATCAAAGTTGTGTGTGGACGAGCTTTGTCTGGCTGAGAAAAGCCATGTAGGTAGACTTGTCCTACCTATCCATTTCTGAAGCTTTGAATATTTGGTTTTGCAGCTTCTCAAGTGTTCTTTTAAAGCTGTTGATTAAAGGCTGTGTTTAAGTTCCTCCCCATATGACTTTTAATTTATTCAGTGTGTAACAAGGATACATTTCAAACCGTTTTCCTATTATTCTGTGACTGGATCTTTAACCCATTAAACTCCAACACCACTAACAAGCATACTCTTGAGATCTTTGTTAATTTTCTAAAGAATTTACATATATATGTGTGTGCACGTGTGCACGTAAATAAATATATATACACACACTAGCTTCATGCCTACAAATGGTTTGGGGATGGAAGAAATTCTCTCTCCTCCTGAAGTCCATTTTCCTGACTGAATTTTCAGACAGCACCATTTTTTTCTAAACTCAGTATTAAACTCACTATATTTTACAGAGCAAATAAAAACCCTACCAGATGGCTAGCCAAGGCTATTATGGGCTGTCATTACTTTCCACACCCACCTGTCCCTCCAGATTAGGAAATATGACTGAAGAGCTGTTTTTCCTCGTGCGTTTTTTCGTGGCGGCGTTGCCAGTGAACAGATGATGCCTCGCAGTTATCTCCAGCTCCCCCAGAGCGCTCGGCTGCCATTCAGCGGGGTCGCTTCGCTTTCCTTTCTCAGAGAAGGAAAATGTGAGTTATAAAGAAGTACGCCTGCTCAGAGCAAAATGCCATCTGACGGGGAGGGTAATATTTCACTGTGTGACTAAAATTTGGGTATGATAGAACTTGAAGAAAAATCAACTTTGTGTCCAAAAATAGGCATGTGTTGGAGCCATCGGTGTCACACATCTACAGCCAACTGGCGGCTCCATTGTATCTGACTAATGCTGCACAGCGTTCGTTTACAAAATGGACACATAGGTAGCTGTAACCACATTCTTGATAATTTCTCATAAACCAGGCATTTGCTTCTTCGTTCCCTTCTCCCTCCCGTTGCCTTGCAGGACATCGAAACACAGCAGCACACAGACTTCCAACATGTGGAGGAAAGCCCTCAGGCTTGGTGGGAATGGATGTGACCCTCCAAGCTCTGACTAGCAACTCTCCCAACTCATAATTCTGTCTCCCAGCCTGAGGGCACAGACCATGCCAAGGTCAGATAATCAGTGTTAATGTAGAGTGCATGGGACTACCCAAAGGCAAATGGCAGCTGATTTGAGTTAACATGTGTTTGTCATCAATATAAGAGATCGATTTCAAATCATGACATATTTGCTAGGGCTGTGTTCCCAGGCAGTTATTACAGATGCTGTCACTTTCAAATTGTCTTTTCATCTGAGACTTTAGGGACTTGCTTCATCTGGCTTTTTTTTTTTTTTCTTTATTTGCACAGATGTGTACATAAAACATAATTTAGTCCCTCTTTTTCAAAGTGCTCCAAATGCTATTTGTTAATTTTAGCACACACAGCAGGGCTGTGAGTCCTGGGCATGTGACAACTGCTTCAACTTAAATCTTGCTCCACAGAAAAGGCAAACACCGTTAAGCACAAACAAACATCAGCCCAGCAGCAAACAGCAACTCAGTAGAGGTTCTAAAGATGAATCTGAAGGAATATCGTGGAAGTGATAAAGGGAATCATAGAATTTCCTAGGTTGGAAGGGACCTTTCAGATCATCCAGTCCAACCATCAACCTATCACTGACAGATGCCATCACTAAACCACATCACTAATGTACGCAGTGGATAAATATCTGTTGCTCTTGTTATGGGGCTGCACAGACCTCCTGGGCAGGACGGGGCTTCTGCACTACTCAGGGAGGGACAGAGTGACCCCGAACCATGGAGACAGTGGGTGATGGTGGCGTGGGCTTGTGCCTGGGCACAGGGATGAGCCTGGAGGGAGCCTGTCACCCAGCCCAGGGCACAGGTGAGGAAATAACCTGTCCTTTCTCACTGCTAGACAGTGCTGTCCTTGGAAGCTATTAGTAACTCTGAGTGTAACAAACTAATAAATCCTCTTTTTCCTACCCAAACTGATTGCTCAGTGATGCTGAACATCCCTGAGCTGGCTCTGTGATGGGCAGCCCCCCTCGGCAGCAGGAGGGAGCCCTGATTAAACAGGGGATTAATCCCTGTCACCCCAGTTTGCCACCTTGCTCCTGCACCCCCACTCGGTAATTTAGTGCTTTACTGGTAGGCAAGAGCTGCTAAACTCTTGTATTTATCTTTTTTCATTCAGATACCCAGTTCTAAACTCCTGGTCACTGTGTCGCTGTGCAGGGATGGTGAATGAGACAGCCCCTAAATTTTCTAAATGAACATTTTTACAATGTAATTCCAGCAGCCCTGAAGTGATCCTGAAAACTGGTGTGGTGACATGGGAACAGTTTCATTTCGGGGAATGGCAAAAGCAGCTGTCAGCAAAAATCTGTGCTCTAGAGGACTCAGATCTGTGATGGACAATTAAAATAGTTTTAAATATTTGTTCTGTCTTTCTCTACAGTGCAGCATTTTTCCTGCCATTGAGTTCATATACATGAAGGATTAACAACCTTAAATTCAGCCTGAAATTTAGAGTTGTTTGCTTTAAGGATCTGTCTTTGACCCAAAGAAATGCAACTGCGTATTTAAATGCAACTTATTTCACTGTAATTAATCCATTTTTCACTTTTCCCTGCTTTCCCAGCGTTGGTGTGTGTTACAGTAAAAGCCAGGCGATCACAGGAGGGGGTGGGAGCAGCAGTGGTGCAGGTGACACTACAGGCATTCAGCACATTCATCAACTCCCTGGGGATTCTGGTTACCTGCTCTGGTTGAAATTATCCATCAATGATTTTTATTTTCATCAATGCCATCCCTTGGTAACTGTCCTAGCCACAATACGGCAGCAGAGGTATTGTGTAAATACCTACTCCTGTTCAACCTATGGACGATTTTCTTTTCATTTTTATTGATTAAAAACCTAAGAACTAATCCTGACAGGATATAATACAAATATATCCACATGGTGACATTTTCTTGCTTCTGGTTGTGATTCGTGACCTTTTTGTCAGTCAGATTTTAGCATGTTCTTTCAGATCTGAGCTCAGACAGTCCGTGAGGATGCTCATGCACATAGCAAGCTCCGGGACCAGCGGCAGGAGCTTTCACCACCTTCCGCAGCTGCTTTGGCCACATTTGTGTTCCTCAGCAAGCACATGTGATTAGGAAGTGTCAACTGAGAAACCAGGTGGATGTGAGATACATACAATGTCAGAATTAGATGGTTTGGAGTTTTTGGTGTTTTTTTTTTCTTCCCATCCCAACATCAGTTCTACAGCTAAAGTTTACAAAATCAGTGGAAAATGAAAGAGTTGGCATGATCAGACTAGATGGGGCTTCCACTTGTTGACAGTGATATTTTCAGCATGAGGATTAAGTACATGTATAAATACAATTAGTGCCCAAACACCAGATGGAGAGAAAATTGAAGTCAATGTAGAAAGCCGCATTCCAAATCACTGATATATTTTTAATTCAGGATTACAACAGGCACCTTTCCTTTGAGTTTTTGACCTCAGCTATGATCTCTCTGGGCTTTACCATGTTCAGTGATGATGAATCATAAGCAGTAAAGGACACGGCTTAAATTTCATTTCAAGTATGCCATTTACAGGGTGAGCAGTAAGGCAGAAGCAGCTCTTTTTTGCTTACAAACTAAGCTTACTCTTCTGGGAAGAGTAAAGTGACAAATAAATATGCCTTTTCCCAGTGCCACTCATAGAGTGACTTTCCAGAACAGAACCATATTTTAACTTGAAAGCAAAATATATCTCTGCCAAGTAATACATATTAAATAATATGATCTTAATTCTAGCTCATTAGTTTTTGTTCACTATGTCTAATAAGCTTAGAAAGCACCTAGGAGACACCAGCCTGGTCTGACATTCATCAAAGCTGTTGGATGGGCTGCCATAGATTTTAACAGGATAAAAACCATCTCTTGAAAGGCGTGTGTTTTAAAAATTTAAGGTGTGCTTTTTCCTTCCTTTGGTATCAAAAAGATTTCTTACTTGCATGCTTTTGTAGACCCAAAAGCCTCGAGAATAATCATTCCAGAGCCACTGCTAGCCGAGTTTAGTGACAGGTACTGCAGAAGCAATTAAAACCTTGAAGTCTTGAGTACCTGAAAGAAAAGTTTGACTTCCCTTCATGTTCAGAAGGTCAATGCAGTGAATTTGAAGCTGGTATGATGGAACTGAATGGCTCCTAAGTAAGAGCCTGACAAAGTTAGCAGAGTTTGACAGGGAGTGTCAAATTATTTCTGTAGAGCTTGAAAGACTCACTTCTGATTATCTATGAAGAAAAGCATCATAAGAATATGGAAGTGCCTTTTCAAAGTTAGTGAAATGAGCTTTAATATTTCAACCTGATCTAGTGAGAAAGTTCCAACCCCCCTGCCATGGGCAGGGACACAAGTGATCTTTAAGGTCCCTTCCAACCTAAACCATTCTATGATTTGATGATTTTAAGCTCATCTATTCAAATAATATCAAGCAACTTCTAGTCTGGAATTTCTATCCCAGAAGAGGGGGCCAACACTAGCTCAGCAGAAGAAACAAGTTGAAGAAAATGCTTTTGATAACAGCAGTAACCTTTAAAGCTCTAAGGATACAAAGATAACATCAGCTTTCAGAAACTGTTTGAATTAACGCATTTGCTGTCACACAAAACTGAGAATTGGTGTTACCATTTCTCTATCTCACCTAAGCATGTAATTTAAAACTGTTATTGTTGTAAAGGGAGCATCACTCTATAAAATCCTGAAGTAATATTCACAGTCTTCCACTAAGGTGGGGGGAAAAAAGTTAAATATTACCATGGCAACAGAAGCAGCTGGAATCTAGAAGACATAGCACTTTTACACAGGCTGCACCTAACTCTGGGTCATCCTCAACCATGCAAGGCCAATGACTGAAGAAGGCTGAAACTTGCGGAGTTTTTCCTCTTTCACAGTCTGGCTCCGGTTGACCACTCCTGGGCTCTGTCACCAGCAGCAGCTGCTTTCACCTTCCTGCAGGGTTTCTCATAATTATTTTTCTTTTGCCAGTGTGTGAGTTTTCCTTTTCTTGTTCCTCTTAGTCCAGTAGCTGGGCAAAAGTTAGAAGACAGTGGTGTATCTCCTAATAGAAGAATGCAATGAAAACCAGGGCATGTAAGAAAGAGTGGTACGTGTCACAAAAACAATTTGATGGAACTGTGAAACTTTACCTTTGTTTATTCAGGGCTGCACTGTTTCTATTATGAGTGATATATTTGGTACAAACAGGGCTTTGAGCAACCTGGTCTGGTGGGAGGTGTCCCTGCCCAGGGCAGGGGGGTTGGAACTAGATGACCTTTAAAGACCCTTCCAACCCAAACCATTCTATGATTCTATGAACTTGATTCTTTTCCTCTCCTTCCCTCATGTAGCAAAGCTAAGTGATTCCTTCACTCAGAAGTGTGAAAGATTATCTGACAGTTTCCAAAATACACTTAACCTTCAGGCCACTTGACTCAATGTTTTAAAGGATGTAAGCAAATAGGAAGGAATTAAAAAAACACAGTAATTACAAAAGGCCGGGCTATTAAGGGGCTTTTTAAAGGAATCAAAGCTTCTGTGAGCATCACTGCTTCAGAACTTTTAATTAGGTCTCTGTTGAAAGTATACCAAAGAACAGATGGTTTTCAATGTTAATAGGCAGCATGGAACAATTAAACATTAGCCATCTATTCCTAATCTGGTCTCCTCAGGAACCCCAAAAGGGCACAGTTTAAGGCTAGACCATTTTTCCCAAATGGACACGTCCCTGTATATTTCGACAGGGAAATATCCAAAGAAGAGCCAAAGTACTGGTTTTATGTAACTGGATCTTTCAGCTTTTTCCATATTGAGGGCACGAGTATCCTCCCCTGCAAATGTAGTAAGTCAGAAACTAATAGAGGCCAGTATCAATCAGATGAACAGAATCTTTTTTTTTTTTTTTTTTCCGAAAGACAGTATCAGATGTAGGACTTTGGAGCAAACTGTACCCGAAGTACAAATTCTTAATTCCAGGATCTTTTAATGGGCTCTGCATCTCATCCACATGACTGAAGAAATCTCAGAAGAAACAACCAGGTTCAATACCTTTCTTTAGAATGAGGAGTTGCACTTCGATTCTGCTCTGCCTTATTAAGCGTATATACTGCATTGCTAATGATCCAGTGGGTTAATCCCTGTATTATCTAATAACTTAGTAGAAAAGTTCCGCTTCAGTTTAATCACTGTTTGTGTTCCCTTAGGTGAAAGTTTTTACTTCTGGATTTTTTTATTGGGCTCTGAATTAAGTGGCACATAACAACCTCTCTCTTCCCTTCAAAATCCTACAGGCCTTAATGAAGTTCTCCTCAGTACCAAATCTCTTTTCCCCACGCTAATGAGAACTGGATGTGGCCTGACACTGAGAAAGTTCAAAGTCAAAGAACCAAAAATCTCACAGGAAATGCTGAAGACAACATTTCTCCTCACTGACGCTAGATTTTTAGCCTGTGACTGATTTATGTCCCTGCAAATTGTGTAGTATCTGTGTGCTTACCTTGTGAAAAGCGGGGGGCACAGTACACACATGCCCCACGCCGCTGCGGCCATGATGCCCCGAGTCAACATTAATGCATGCACAGAAAGAGTAGGTTTGCACAATATTGATATTATAAGCAGCACAACAGAAAACTGATAAACTAATATGAAGATGAAACAGCAAAATTCTGAGAGGAATACTATCACGATATCCCCCTGAGGGACTTACTAGTCAAATGTAGAGTTTAAATGCCATTATTTCGTATTGGCTTTTATTTCTGCAATTGTTTTCATCTTCAGTAGTAGGATTTTAATTTGGTTTTATTAATTTTATTATAATTAAATGTACCTAGTTTTGATATTAAAGATAAAAGCAGACTTAGTTTTGATTCACTGTCTTGATAGGGAAAAATGGGAGCAGGTTTTGGATGAAGCTTTGACTTACAAAAACAAATGACTACACTGTGATCAGATCTAGACACTTACCATTATGTAGTGCCTCCCAACTCCTACAGTAACTTGCATATTCAGTATGTTCATACTCTGGCCTTAAAACAGTATCATATCATAGCAGTGACAGGCAGCAATAGTAAAGCCGTTACAGGCAGTTCTTTATGCACAATTTTAAAATAACAATAGAAGTTGGACTTTTGACTGATTTCCCTGAAAAAAAGTCTTGATTGCTTGGAAATATAACGGCATTCAGCTTCGGAACTATGCATTTACATAACTGTGCAAGACCACCTTTTTAATCTTTAGTTGGGAAACAGAACTGTATTTTTGAATATAAACTCCTTAAGGTCAGTATTTAGGACTTGGGCATCTAACCTTTTTTGCTATAGCGGTGCCACAGTGATACATATCAATGTTTTAGTTTGTTCCCCTTACTGATTTTGTCAGTACTTATTCTCTAAGCTATGTAGACTCTTAGAGACTGCTTTTACATATGGATACAGGAAAGATTGAAATGTATTTATATCTTTGGCCCTTAATCATCTGTCCTAGTAAAGCAATGATGAGGAATTTCTATAAACAAACACATACCTTCCATTTAAAAGTAAGCCAAATTGTGTTAGTGTCATGGTTTAGGTGCTGCCCTGGGTAGTAATAATTACTCCTTTTAATGGATAAATATGCCAAAAGGGCATTTTCCATTCTGAGAATAGAGACTATCACAGGTAACATGCTGAGCCAAACTCAGCCACCTGGTAAACACTGATGCTTTAATGAAGCTTACTTTCTGCCTTTCCAATGGCTAATACAGAAACGCTGAACATTGTACCATCTACCTCTACTCTGCTTAGAAATGCTTAGCTTTGCTGTTGTCTTCCAAGGTCACTTCTCGCCTGAGGACACTGGGCCCATGGTGAAATCAGGTACACTCCTCTGTCCTTGTTTTAGCCCCAGCAGGGCTGGACACAGGTGCATTTATTTAATTCCTTTTTTTTTTTTCTTTCTTCAACTGCTTGCTATAGATGTTTAGGTCTGTTTGTGCTGTCGGAGGTAGGGTATGAGAAATGAAGCTCAACAGGTGGTAGGGTTGCTACTGGCAGCCAATTTATTATCATTAGCTATTAGAAGGAAAACTGCTCAAATAAAAAAAAAATTAAAAACATAGCTACTGATGGGGTTCTAATCACTGCACTTGGCATGATTCTTAATTTAAACAAAGCAGTGACTTTTCATCAGAGACTTTAAACTAACAGTGACTATTCATCAAATTCTTTGCCTGAAGAAGTTTTTCTTTATATACCTTCAGAGGACATAATATGTAGCTCAAAGCGTGTAATAATTATACTGATTTGGTATCCATCCAGAACAAAAGAGGAGCAAATGATTCCTTTCCTGCATTCCAGAGTAGATCAAGAGGAATGCAATGATTGCAACTGAGTTACATCAGACTGAAAGACACAGAATAAACACATCGGCATTTTGCACATTGGTAAAAAATCAGCCCGGTAGGAATTTTATTGATGTTAAGACGACACTGGATCCTGGGAAATATTATATAACAGGTTGAGCTCTAGACCCAAAAAAGCGTATTTTACTACTCTGCTAGAATAGATTTTTATCCGAATCATGATAAGAATCATTAGACAGAATTTTGTGTTTGTTTTCCTTCTTTTTTTAAACTTTGTATTTGCAAATAAGCAAACACTTCACATTCAAGAAAGAAAACATGAGGCTCATTTACCCACATTGAACTCCCAGTGGCAATAATGACATTGGAATGACCTCAGAGGTCCGTCCAAAGCGCAGGGTGAATATCCTCCAAGCATACAGGCGGCTAGGAGTGGCATTCTTTGGAAAATAAAGACAATTTCATCCTCGGGTGTGCTGTGTTCCCTCAAGACCTTTGGGGAAGTGCAGGGATCTCTCCCTCCATCTCTTCCCTCCCGAAGGAGGGAGCAGAGAGCAAGGCTCCATGTCCCTGCACCCCCCCTGCAGGGGTCTGAACTGCATTCAAGGAGTGCAGTAAGGGGTTAACTGTGCAGTCTGTGGTCACTGAGGAATACTAGACCTGCCTTAGGTAGCTACTTGTTGTAAAAAACATATATGGTCTTTGTAATACTGTAAGAATACAGAACTCAGATGGGCATATACATGTGGGAGAGCTTATCAATTCACATACACAGAATTGCTTGTAAGTAAACTAGAGTAACCTGAAGACAGAGCTAACTGAAGATTAAGAAGCTCGTATATAGTCGAGCTTATTATTATAGATGCAACATTGATGCACTCACTTCAGAAGGCTCAGCTAAAGACCAATTCCTGGTGAGACTCCATCCCCATCTGTTTTAATTGAGTGTAGTTTCTATAATAACCCACGCAATTCCAGTAAAGCAGGCAGTAGAAGAAAGCAACTCAAAATGATTTTGGAAATGAGCCATTACTCTGTAATTCTCCAGCTGAATCCCACACCCTCCATGCCACTCTGCAAATTGCCAAAGTCACCTATGAATCCAGGTTGGAGAAGCAGCAGGCTATTAATTCAGTGCTGTTTCTTTTGCTAAGTCCACTGCAGCTGCAAATCCACTACGGAAAACTTCTCCCCACTCCTGGATTCATTAGTATGCTGCTCTTCTTTAAATGTCAGCAGCAGAACATGTATTATATGATGAGTTTAGAGAGCATTTCAGAGAGTGAACCAAAATGAGCCATCACAAGTGGCATGTGCATTGCTCTGAGTGCCACAAATATTCATTACAGCACTGGTCCTCTAAATATCTCCCCCTAAGTTTTAATGACACAGGGGTACACCAGCATAATTATGCAGCATACTTTGCTGTAACTGCTTCATTTTAATCCCTTATATCTCTTAATCTCATATCATATCATCTGGGCTTTGGGGCAGCTTCCCACTCTTTGATGTTTTGGGGCTATAGAATACTTTTTTCAGTACTGCAAATTTAACTGAAATTCATAGCACCTCAGTGGGATACCTGAGCTGCCCAAAATTATTCCTGAATGAGGAATTCTCCTATTTCATTTACACTAACCTCATTGACATTATTGCCACTGACTTCCCCAGGTGTTGTGGGCTGTTGTAGTCTAAAGAAACAACTAGTGTACAGTTACAAAGCCAGCGTACAACCTTGAGGTCAACTGTATCACAGACACATAACCCAGAAAGACCACCAAAAAAATTTATTCTGCAGAATATGATCCTCAAAATATCAGGACCTCCTGTAGCAGATTGTAGACCTTAAGTGCTAACATGTTAAAAGCACAAGAAGCAGAAAACACTGCAATGCCCAAATGAAACAAGTGTTATGCACTGGAGTGGGGGAGGTTGTGTGTTTTCTTCCAAGGAAGAGGATGAAACACAGCTGACTCTGGAGAACTAAACAAACACCTTCTGGAACAGATTGTGGTTGACCTCTGGGCAGCTGCCAGGCAAAGTAAAGTACTCCCCATATGGATGGACCCACTTTATTAATAGGAGACCACGGAAATTAGGGTGGCTGTTCATTGAATAAATGAGCTTCTTATGACCAGCAAAAGCAGCCTGGCATACGGTGACTGATGAAGGTGCACGATAGTTAACGTGAGCTCTGGTTATCCTTGGGATTTATATATCCATGGACTGTAAAGCCAAAAAGGATTATCACCACTGTGGTGCAGGCCATGAGTCTCCTCTAGTTTTAATTAAACCTTGCCTTTAAGGATGACATTTGACCTTGCCTTTCACACTGCCCTTGGGGGAAAGTCTCCACCACTACTTAGCACATCATTCCAACCTTCAGAAATAACCTGCTAACTGTACACCCCTTACTTCAGCCTGGCTTTGACTCCAACAGGCCAAATACTCTTTAGCAGGTGACAGCATTCTCATCCTCCCTTCACCTTTAAGCTTCCAGATGTAGTATTAGATTCTGTTTACAGGGGTTTTCCTGTGCAGGGAGCATAGAGAAACAAACTACTTGTTAAATGGATTTTTGCAACTCAGACACTTCATTCTCCTTAGGAGCTGTGGTGCCAGGTGAGCCTCAAGTGGCCGGATGAGGTCCTTCCTACATAGCCAGCAAACTCCTGCACCTCACTCACTCAGAGAAGAAAGTAGAACAAGGAACAGTAATGCAATTTCTTGCCTTTCTTTGTCAATAGAGAAACACTTTGGTGAATTTTAACGAAGAATCAGTTGTTGTATGCATTGCTACTCATAAAAGCAAGTTCTCAGTGGTCACAAGCTTCCAGTATTTGTCTGTAACAACCCTTCAGCAACCAAAAAGCCCCCAAGAAGTATCTTCCAAACAACCACCACATGCAGCTTGTGTCCCACATTTAATCTCTGCTTAATTACAGTAAATTCCTAGCTCTTATATGAGTCCCCACCTTCTGAAGATGGGAAAAACAAGGCAAGGAGAAAGAAAGGGACCTGTTCAAAGCCTTATGCACATCAGATCAAGAAGCACACCAGGGAACCCAATGCCAGTGCATGGTGAGGGCTGGCTAATCCCTAAAGGACAAGGAGCTACAGGGCATGTCCAGGTCAGCAGGGTATAGGCCTTACCTACCAGCAGCAGAAATGGTGGCCAGGTCCAACCAAGACGGAGTATTTCAGTGATTAGGCAGGTCCTGGGTCCAGTTAGGAAGTCAATCCACAGACCAGGATCAGATCCAGCGATCGCCAGGCAGGTCCATAGTGATAACACCGGGCAGAGGCTGATGCAGAGAATAAGTCTGTGAGTTGAGGCCTAGATCAAGGAGCTCCATGGCCAAACTTCTTTGGCTGAGCTCAAAACCTACAATATCCCCCTCTCACAACAGCACCCAGGGAGAGAACAAGAGCCTCAGGCTGAGCTTAAATAGACTCCCTGAGGCCAGAACTGGGGGTGGAGGCCCCAGGTGAGGCTGTTTGCTGCCATTAAGGCATGTTAGTGCCCTCAGAACCCTGACAGGTACCCTCCATCGAGCCGTGTCTGTTACGTGCCTGGGGAAGAGCATGGCCATCTGGGTTACTGCTGATGAGAGGGAGCAGAGTAGCTGTGTTTCATTGACCACTGAGCTGTGTATCGCTGGTCCGTCCACGCTCGGTGCCAGGAGGACATGCTGTAGGAGACAGAGCTTTCTGCAGACATGCCACGTCAGGTCCTCTGGTGGTGTACATTAGTGTAGCTCCAGTGCTGTTTTAGGAATGATGCAGGCTTCCGCATTTTGAATTCTTTTCCATTGCCTTAACCTCTTTGTGGGGAAGTAAGGGAAGATTGGCGAGGAGGACTGTAAATACGCAAAAGTGACTCACGTGTGGGGTGCTGGAAAACACATATATCACACTAATTGTTGCTTAGTTTTGTGTGCTCAACAAGTAGAACATCTGCACTTAGATAACATAGGCCTGGGATGGACTCAGGGGCACCTTATCAAACATGCCTGAGACTCCTGCCCCGCTGTTGAAGAGATCCAAGCACAGCAGAAAGCTCTGCCTGCCAGAATCCTTGAAATACAGGCCCAAACAGCAAGTGGGAGCTCTCCCGCTCCCTCATTCCCTCGCTAACGAGGACTCTCCTGCTATTAAGGACTCTCGCTCCACGGTGCCTGTGGCCCCTGCTTGCCTACCTCTGCCCAGATGCTGCTTCAGAGGTTCCCCGATCCATGAGGTATTGAGATTAAATTTGTTCTTTGCCCTTAATCCATGGTTTTGTGGTTGTTCCTGCGTCCTGCCTGCATCAGCTCACACACTCTTCCATTGCAGGAGGTGAAAGGCAGAGGGAAGGGAGAAGGGGCTGAGGCAGACTCTGCGTGTCCTTGGGTGCTTTACTTCATGTGCCACAGTTTCTGCACATCACAGCGCACCAGTGAAATTACACACGCAGCCACTAGTTATATGAAGGATAAGAGCAGTCAAAAGAGAGATGTGAGGCTGATTTGGGCTATATTTTTTAATCTTCCTGCTTTGAAGTCAATGAGTCCCAGGTACAGCTTATAAAGTTAGCCATATAAGATGCAATTGCCCCTGAAGATCTGCGGTGGCTTTACTAGTGGTTGGTGTTACAGGAAAAGACTGCTAGAACAGTGCTGGGAAAAGGAAGATTAAAATCTCTTATTTATTTCTTAAGAAGGTTGAGAAAACTTCTGTTAGCTTAAAAAATTTCATAGCAGAATGAAATGTACTACAGTCCTACATGATCTTCATGATGCTACTAGGGAAGAAAATGAGAAAAAAAAACACAGTTGCTGATAGTAAAATGATACTTAATAATTTCACAAAGACCACCTTCTGCAAATTTATTTGCTGTCTTGTTTGGCTACTTGGTTTGCAGGAGAAAGCTGATCCTACTCTACACAATAGTACATCGTATATTTTTAGCAGAATAATGTTCAGAAAGGGGATGACGGTTGTGGTTGCTGGCACATGCCTACCAACTTCTGTGTAAACAAAATTACTTTTATAGGCAGCTTCCTTATCAGATCAGATTGCCAGTGTAACAGGATTTGTCCTGACTACTGCCTGCATCTGGAAGCCCCCAGTTTTTGTTTGAAGGTGGAATTGTTGCTCCTGCACAACCAGCATGATTGAAACGTAAGTTTTGGCTGAACTTCTCTTCAGAGCTTCATTTATAAAGGAACTTGATGGCAGTGTAAAATTACCTTATTCTTTCTTTGCATACAAAGATTGGATTTAAACAGTTCAGTTGTCAGTTCTGTCACAGCCACTTTGTATAGACGAGTTTACAGTTTTATGATCCAACTGTACTGGAAAGAAAATATGATGCTGTGCTAATTAGTAATAGTAGAAGCTGTACGCTACTTGTCGGTGTAAATGTATTTGGGTAACTTTCTTTTTTTCCCAAACAGTTCAAGGATTTTATTCTAGTTCTTTAGATATATTATAATATATATTTTCAATTCAATTTTAATGTGTGTTGAGTTTGCTAGGTTAATTAGATCGCTTCCATTTATTTCATATAAATGTTTTGGATGTAATTTTATAGTTTCTGCAAGAACACATTGCAACTGCTACATCTTAAGTCTTACGTGATAATAGAAATGTCACAATTTCATGTTCTGCATCAGATATAAATGGAGCTGTCATGCAATATTCCATTTCTGACAAGAAACCAATAAACCAAGAGAAGAAAGAAGGAAAAAAACCCAACCAAAAGAAGCCGTGATTGATGGGCACGTAACTGAGCTGGGATTTCCATGAATAATGTTATTTGCACAACATGCTGAAAGACAAAGTTTCCAAAGGGAATGATTTTTTGATTAGATGTAAATTGTAATCAGAACCAGAATAGTTCTAGGAATTAAATGCTACTAAGCATGGAAATGAAGAAAAGGGATAACCATTCTCATTTTAAACAGGGTTTTGTTTTTGTTGGCATCTTATTCTGTGGCAGCTGTCCTGCCTCTAAATTATGGATTTATTTTTTTTAAAATTGACAAGTGAAAAATTTCATTAAAACAAAACCCTACCTGTGCTGCTGATAATATTCCATGTTATTAAATCTGAAAGAGTTTTTTTTTTAATCTCATTTACTCTTCAGTAATTTACACATTAGATGTCTTGGGCAATAAAAATATCTGTAGTTGCTTTCTGGGATGTTGTGTTTTAACAGCATTGTGTAACATTTGAAGTGCTGAGAGAGGTTTGTAGGCAAACATTTCATTCATTTCATTTCAACCAAATGAAAATACAGTAAGAGATTTTAATCAATATTAGAGCCTGTTAAACGTATTTTGCATTCTCACAAAACATAAATTATCTGACAACATTAATAGAGGCAAGTCAAGTGTTTGAGAGAAAACTTCTGAAATTTGGTTTTAGAGGCTGACATGGGAAATTCAACTTGTTTATGTCCAAGTCTGTGTAAAGTCGCAGTAATCCTCTGAACAGCAAGATGTCTATGGGATGCCTACGAAGGGGCTGTGAGCACCTTATCCTGGTTTTTCTTGAGAGAAGTGGAAGACCAAATGAAGCTATGAGCATATTGTGTGAAAATGTGTAGGTCTACAGACATTCGTGTGTACTTGATAACCCGTGTGCACGTAAGTACCAAGCTTAAGACTCCAGCTAATGGAAAAAGGATTTTTAAACCTCTTTCAGTAGACTTTCAGCTTGTAGTTTGTTCCTTACTCCTTAGAGTTAAAACCAAAGGAGGAAAAAAAATGCCAACTTTTGGTTTCACGTCTCGCACACAAATTATCTTACTACAAGGTCAACATTGCATGCATTGTTCTCCCATGGATTGTCTGCATTTGCTGATAATTCACTCATTTTCTGGCTCATCACCTCTTCCTTCCAAGGGATTAAATGGCCGTCATGTCTCCTCGAGAAATATGAGAGAGCTTGATTGCACAGGGATGACAAGGATTGACTTTCAATATGGCCCTTTCCTTTGCTTCTCTTACTTCTCTGCTTCTTGAGGGGAACACAAAAAACGATCTGCTGCCAGTGCAAATGTGCGTGAGGAAAGCAGGATAGGCCCACTGGGAAATTTTACTCTCCCAAAACCAACTCAGGGCAGTTGCTAACAGGTGAAATTTCCCTGTGGAAGGATCCCTCTGAACAGGAGGGTGCTGCTGTCTGCCGGGGGACTGGCACAAACCACGCATCTTTCACACCCGTTCAGTTTTTGTCTCTGGAAAATCTTGCAATTAGTCTTTCCTTTTTCCTGTGTCAAAGAAGAAATGTTAATTCATTTCCGCAGTGGTACTGAAAACTCGATTTTCTTATTCCTAAATAAAAATACGGATTAAGTGCCCTCTCTGTGACACGTCTTCTCAGGAAAAATCTGTGTGAGCCCACTGGATTTATGCTGCAGAACAATCGTATCATAGCAAGACACGGGTTTGATTATTTTGTTTGACCTTCTTTATTCCCATATCTGATTATTTAGTGCAAATAAACACGTTGGTTTACCTTCACATCTTGGATCCCACAAGGTAGGACCTGTCACTTACAGCTGTTTTCACTTTCAAACAGGATTTTTGGACATCCAGTTCTCTTTATGTTTTTGAAAACTGCCTGTTCCAAGAGGTGATGGATTGAACTGGCCAAGGGAAGAGAGGAAGGATGTTGTCGGTAGGGTTGGCTCTCCAGAAGCATGCCAAGTCAGACCTAAAGTCCTGTCAGCAAAAATCATTCTCTTTCCACTGTCTTTCCATTTCCAATACGATTAATCACCATTTTATATAGTACTTCCCAAATTCAGTACTGGGCATGAAAAACAGCTAATTAGTTTCTGCTCAAGCACACTCGACAGAATTGAAACAGGTTCTGCAGGATATATTTAATGGCCAATACGTTATATTAAAGGGTCAGTAGAGCTCCTAAAATCCATTATTCCCCTGCAGAGGGAAATACCAGAGTTGTAAAACTGCTCCCAGGCCCTTCTCCAGGCGTGGGAGTTGAAGGGAGGGGACAAGTTGTCAGTGCTCTGGACACACCAGACGGTACTGTGAGCCATAGGAGACACTTGTACCTTAACTGAGCTCCTAAGGACTGTCTGAGTTATGTGGAGGCTCAGGAACAGCTCAAGGTCACGGAACACCAGAAGTGCTTTAAAACCATTTGATATCTCTCTGTGTTGTGTTTCTGAGGAGCTCAGCCCACGGCCCCTCGGTAGGAGCCTTGTGCTCGTGCGTGGCTCTGAGCTAACCCAGGCTATTATCAGCTCCAGCACCTGCTTCAAGACCTGAAGGAAACGGTCTCTGAAAAAAGCCCGCTGTTAAACTGGAGTTTTGCAAGTGATGTGTCCTGTGAAGCTCATCGGAAGCCAATAATAGAGATCATGCAGAGCAACAAGCAGCCTCGCTCACCTCAGTTACACAAGTCATTGCTGTGCAAACATCAGAGGAACCTGATGATAGTCATCATGCTCCATCCCTTCCTCCAGCTCACACGGGTGATTCCAGTCCAACTGTGCAGTTGCCGCTTACAAAAAGCATATTCAAAGAAAATTCAGCATGAACTCCATCCAGCTTGGCTGGTGAGCGGTGTCCCAGGACTCCCTGGGTGAGCATTTCTGCACCTATGGGTGGCATTTCTGCACAGACCTACCCAAACAAGCGTCAGATCCTTTTGATGCCCACCACATACCAACTTGCTCTGTAAGGAGGCAGTGAGTACTGCCTTTCTGCCAAGAGGCACAGTGAAAGGCAGCACATTGCCTGTGTTTTGAGTCCGTAGCTGAACACACAGCCAAGCTATGTTTAAGCTAATTGGTATTTTCGCATTCTGCACCAAGGACGTATTCGTAGCATCAAGGTCTCTTTTTTGGAAGGCAGGGTGTCTCATGAATACAGTCCTTGCTTGAGTGAAAAGCATGGCCATTATCTTTTACAAAGAACGATACTTAGAATCAGTCTCTTGTGTATATTAATAATGACACGCTAATTGAATCTGGAAGCTCATTGCTCAGAAGCAATGGATTCGGGACTAATATTAGCATTTTATAGCTTCGGATAGAATGCAAGCGAGAGTCTTGCCAAGATAAACACAAGGTTTGCTTTTATTGCTGGCAGGCATTGCTAGAGCTCCATTGTTATTGCTGGGGTTCAGCAATATTTATCAGCAGAAAGCTTAGCCTGAAGTCTTTAACTCATTGCTGTGCTGGAGGTGAAGTTCTACATGATCTGCACTGAAATTCCCTTATTAAGGAGAATTTTAAGAAATTCCTGTGTCCTTTCCTTTCTGAAGGAGTTCTCTCTTGAGGCTCAGCATGGAAAGGTAAAAGATTGTAGAGTTTGTTGTTGCTTTAAAGTGCACACACGAGAATAAGATACAATAAATTCATTACCTTTGCATTGCAGGTTGCCACCGGTACATGATATTTACCACTGGGTAATGGAGAAGGCTGGACAGGAACACTCTTTATCAGTAGAAAGCCCTTGTTAAAACATTAACTGTGTATTTTTGAGCCAGACATGGCTGGACATACCATCAAAAGTTGCAGGGGGCACAAAGGAAATTAGACTATTCTTGTTTGTCCCAGGAAGTGCTGTGCTTATCAGGCATCTAGAACAGACTTTCTTTCCCTCTGTATTCCAATGGGATTTTTTGATCACTCTCTCTCAGGTGCCTCAAAACACATTCATCCAGAGAGCTATGCTCCTCACACAGAGTTGTGGAGACCTTTAAACAAATCTTGGCAAGTGGCACGTATTCATTGCACTTGAAACTTGGTATATTCCTAAGGGAACTGCTTTCAAGGATGACAAGCCATCTGTCTCTACTTCTGGTGTTTTCTCTGCTTCCACATCCATATGTTATGGTGGAAATAATGTTTTCAGCTCAAAAGCATCATTTGGTCTGTAAATTGCAGGTTTGTAATGATCAAATCTAGTTTAAGCCAGACAGTGAAGACTCTTCCATCACCATTTGCTGATAGGAATTCCTTCTTCAAAGCACTAATGGCTCACATGTTACTGCCCCAGTATTTCAATTCAGTATGGTATGTTATGTCACCACCAAGTCCACATTCTGGACTCCTGCTTGTTTCACCCAGATCCATGATCATTTCCAGTAACCATTCTGCTGCACTGGCTGCTCTCTCCCAGGGCAATTGCCATTATAATAAATGTGGGCAGTGTAAACAAAACGTTGCAAAATATTGATTAGCGGCGAGCTGCAAGAACGCACTGGAGAGGCTGTGTTGCACGTGCGGACGCCTGGAATGAATAGCAGTAAAAGGAAAACAGTATTTCATTTCTCTGCAGACACACCGCGTGTGGGCAGAGCTGAGCCCATCCTGCAGACAGGACACGTGTCTCTGTGACCAAGATGAAATCGGTTTGAGTAAGACGCTGTAGCTCTGCAGCAGGCAAGGCAGGTGCTTTGAAATACGGCATTTTTGCGTCGGCAGGACAAGGGGGTAAGGAGCCCAGGATGTATGGGACGTGTTGGGGACTCTTGGCAGCAAGAGGAGAGAGCAAAGCCCATCATCTCAACCCTTCGCTTCTGGCAGCCTCTGTGGATGCTGCATTCACTGACGGCAGAAGCAGCTGTGGAGACAGGATCCTCACAGGGGGACCCCCCTGGAGCTGTTGTCACTTTCCAGGGTGCAGCAGGTGGAGGGACAACGTGGTGCTGGCCCTGGGCACCTCACCTCTCCCAAAAGTGTCCATCGGTGGCCTCCCAGTCAGGAGCTTCTCAGGCACCGGAGGATGGTGAGGAGGGTCCTCATCTCTGCATAGACTAGTTCTTTGCAAAGAGCTGTGAAATCTTACCCCCAAATCCATTCTTCATATTGTTTTTCTTAACAATTTGGTGAACTTATAATCCTGACCCCCTGGCAGGAAAAAGCACAGGATCTTTCAAGCTTCTCCCCAGGGCCGTGGCTGATGGAGCACTGCTGTCGAATTCATTGAACTCACACCTGTTTTGAAACACTTCTGTCCTCCCTACCAACTTCCAAAGTTTCACTGGTGGCCAAGAACAACCCCTGCAATGTTGTCAGCCTACAGATTATTTTAACTTGTACTTAACTGAGCCCTAATTTCTTTACCCTCGGTGCTTCCAGTACAACATCTGATATGATTAGCTATGCCGTTCATTATCTTGTACTTTAACTACGAACCTCCTGCTGAAAACCAAGGAAAGGTCAATGCACATCTAGAGAAAATGGTACCTAACAAGATACATTTATCAGCAAATTAGGCACAATGTGAGTTCAGCACACACATGCGGTCTGAAGGGTTTTCACCAGTCTGCTAATGGTACCTGTTATTTTCCTAAGGACAAATGCTTGTAGTCAACAGGACACTGTCTGGCAAAAACCTCCCATGGACTTTAGTGCACAAATATACATTATAACAAGTAAATCTGATTAAAGAATACAAAAGGTATTTGTTAGGTAGTCCAGTCAGCAGATACTGGTCAAATGATACCTGACTGGCTGTTGTTATAATGATCCTGTTACATGTTTTTACCTTGAATAATAATAAAAAAAATAATAGTCCACTCCGAATGTTCACAGTTATCACCTGAGTATTATCATAACACTCTGTTCCTCTCCTGAATGTTTCTTAGCACAGGTAGTAAAAAAGAAAGACTACCGGACCTGAATTTTCATTCTCAAATGCTGTGACATTTGGATCTTAACACTGTAAGGGACACTTTTCATCACAACACGTTTCCCTGTAGTTACAGATATAATCTTTTTGTTCATAGTGTTTTCTGAAGCGTTTGGTTCCTTTTTACCCTCCCATCAGATGTGCCCTGCTGTCCCCTTCCTGTAAGGATGTTTAACAATATAAGGTTGCAGTTTGTAAATATTTTTAGTGAGTTTCATTCAGTTCATTTCAATTCAATTGTCACCATCAACATATATTTTCCATATATATTTTCCACAGCTTCACATAACTTTTTACTTCCAAACCCTCTTTTCTTGATTTCAAACATTATCAGCATCCCTGGAGTATAGTAACGCTTTTTGTCCCCCCCAGCGGAGGGGGAGCGTCCTGCCACTTCACAGACAAACCCTTCAGTGATGGTTACCAGTGCCCCTATGTGCCATTCCCAGTCTGCCAAAGCAGTTCCTATATTTTTTCAGTGTTGGATGTACATTAACAGATATGGCACATTTTGGTAAGTATAGGAGGATGGAATGGACACAAGCGTTGACAAACTTATCCAGGGATTTAGGACCATCAGTTGTTGCCAGATAAACCTCCCAAGGAACAGCTTGGCAAGCGTTCTCTTCTGGCAGTGTTGCTGGTGCCAATACCTCATCCCTGTGCTGCCACCTCTGTTCTGGCTGAGAAGTTGTTTGGTTCGCCAGCACCAGGTGAAAAAACCTTTTAAATTTTATTTCTGGGCTATGTTTAACCCAAGTCCAGTTCACCAAGTGACCTCACAAACAGCTGCACAGACACATCCAAGTTTTCACCCTGAAATTTGCCTTTTCCCTGCTTGCTCCGCCTGGAAGCGCTGCTGTGTCTTTCATCCCACCCCTGCCTCTGCAGACAGGCCAGTCAGACCCACCCCTGCACCGCACGCTCTGCTGAGAAAACAAGAGGATTCTGGTCTGTAAGGGGAAACGTGCTGTTTGAGAATGCTCTTTGCAGAGACGGTGGGGTGGCGGTGGGCGCTGAAGCCAGATGAACACAGGTTGCCTTCTTCCGTCCTCCCACGCGTCTCCTCCTGCCATGGTGCACCTCGTTCCCTGCACTTGGCTCCTACTCGGGGTGATGGGAAACGAGGTGAAGCTCTCACTCCAGACACCAGGGAAGATGCTCCCCTAAGCTGTTCCACCAAGCAAGGGAGGGAGCTACATGGGATCTATGTTCCTTCTATAAGCGTTTTCCAGGAAATACAATTAAAATTTATCTGGCCTGATCTCCCACTGGGAGTTTCAATACATGCATAACCTGAATTGTTCTTCAAATTCATCCACGTTCTAAAAACAACAACATGATGAAGTGAGACTGGAAGCATCAAGAAACCATCCTGGAAGAGTTTAGCACACAGTAATTTAGGTCAGCTGTACTGATGTAGGTAGAATATGTCTTTGAATTTTACTGTAGACTTCAGGTTGATCTAATTTTTTCATGAGTGGTTTATCTACGCTTCTGTGTTACCATCTAAGTACCACGAAGCTCAACTCTACCCAGGGACCAGTCTTTTGTGCTTCCAATCCAGCAAAGCTCAATAAACACACATTTAAGCAATGTCAAAGTAATTTAACCTTTCCCACATCTTGGTTTATTAAGAAGTTAGCAATAATGGGAAAAACCCACTATGATAGCCTGATGACTGCAGGAGCTAAAGCACTACAGTATCTCTCATTCTCAACACCAAACATGTGGACCAAGGCTAATGAGTTTTTAGGATTCAATTTGGAACTGTTTATATTTTCTAAATATATGTGGAACATATAGATAATTTTCACACACACACACATACATATGTATGAATGTGTGCGCATATATATACAGACAAAACATACATATACATCTACGTGTACACACATTTATACCTAACCACTAATCCTACACGGTTACTGTCTCAGTTCACTTACTGGTTTCTGTTAAAAGCTCTTTTTACACTATTTTCAGGCACCACCATTTTCTAAGGATCTCACAAATCATTCAATATGAGATATCATTATACTTTGATCAATAAACTTGTACGCGATCCTATTAGCAAAGAGCAATCCTCTTCCAGCAGCTAAAACCATACAGATTTGTACAAAGGATGGTCTGAAAAATAAATCTGATCTTGCTTATTGACAGAGTTCAGTCCTGAAAAAAGTGGTCTCTAAACAAATCATTTAGCCAAGATATTTTGCAGAAATACCATCACCTTCACACAGGAGTGTTTGAGGTTATTTGTTCCTACTCGACAGCTGCAACTCCCGCTTTTCACTCAGCAGCACGGTCATTATTTTCTCCCCACGTAGCTTTCGCTGAGAAGCCAAGGGGAAAAAAAAAAGCAGAGGGAAAGTATTTGTCATGACAGAGCTGTGCTCCCCTTCCCCTGCCGCCGGCTACTTGATACCGGCAGAAATCGGAGATCTGTTTCCCCTCAGTTCCCTCCATGGCCACTGAAGAGAGGCCTCCCCGGAGGCTGCCAGGGCTGGAGCTTGTTTATTTAGAAATTCAGAGCTGTGTTTTCTAAGTCCTTTGTGCAGACAGAAAAACTGGGGAAAGAACAATCATACCTGAAGATCCTGCAATGCAGAGAACATCCTGAATCCCCCTGAGCTACAAACCAATGAAGAACTAAATGTTTCACGATGCCCATAACAAGCCTTGGCTCAGGAAAATTTGGCTTCTGCCTACACTCAAGTTCCTTCTCGTTTCTGAATAAACCCTTTTCCCTACAAATGCACTCGGAGCAGCCTCAAGCAGAATTATTGCTTCGATTGCATTCATGAGGCCATTTTAACATGATTACATTAAATTATTTGAACAGTTTTTTTAGCAGAAAGGGAGACACAAGGTCACTTTCTTCCCCTCTCAGACCTTTATTCTCTATTACCACCTCTTAAACAGACACACTTCACTTTTGATTGCCTGCATTTGTATGGATCTGAAGCTATTTTATTGACATATAAAAGATGTTTCTTCTTTTATAGCCTCCACACACAAAGGAAGCCTGGAGAGTCCTAGGTTTTGAAAGTCATTGAGCTGAAAGCTCCATTCCTCCTGCATATCGGAGAGCTGCTTTTAAGAATTTCATAGAATCATGGAATGGTTTGGGTGGGAAGGGACCTTAAAGATCGAGTTCCACCCCCCTGCCCTGGGCAGGGACACGGCCCACCAGACCAGGTTGCTCAAAGCCCCATCCAGCCTGGCCTTGAACCCCTCCAGGGATGGGGCAGCCACAGCTTCTCTGGGCAACCTGGTGGCCAGTGTCTCACCACCCTCACAAGAAATAATTTCTTCCTGAGATCTAAGTCTAAATCTCCCCTCTTCCAGTTTAAAACCGTTACCCCTCGTCCTATCAAGGACTGCAAGAAGGTGCATTTATACAGGGTTCTTGCACTCTCCCAGCAGCTCAGGTGAACACTGCTGCCACAAGCAAAGTCCGAACTGATGATCACCTCTCTTCAGGTCACTGAAAATTTTCCCCACAGAAATAAGGCAAATACTTAGTTCTTTGGGCTTTGCAACAAAGGAAATAGAAGTTTATCCTTTTCAGTGCACAGGTTGCTTCTGTAGTTAGGAATAAACTCTATAGGGAAACGCAGATGATGGGAGCACTGGTTGTGCTGCCAACCAGAGGCACCTCAAGGGGCTGGAGAAATGGGCAAAGAGGAGTCTTGTGAAGCTCAGCAAAGGCCACTACAAAGCCCCACACCTGGGGATAAACCACCCCAGGCACCCACACAGGCTGGGGACTGACCAGTGGGACAACAGCTTTGCAGGAAAAGTCCTGGTGATTGTATGAATAACATCTACATTCTTGCTTTTTCCACCGCTGTTTCCATCATGCAGCAAAAGAAAAGAAGGTTCAGCTACTTCCAGGTTCTCCAGGTCAAAACCCCACGTGAAGGGTCAAGGATGCTCTAAACAACTCCCAGTTTGGATGCACCAGATTCCAGTGCAGTGAAGCTCATCATCTCCTCAGCCTCGCCCCCTCCTCTGGCCTGGAGGCACGCAGGAGCTGTGTGGTACCCAGAGCCCGTCTTTTCTTTTCCTTCACCTCCTTCCCACCACCATGGGAAAATGGCAAGTCTTTACAAGAGACCGCTAATAATCTGCATCTAAAGCAAATAAAAAACTCCTCACTGACTCCGTGAGAGAGCCAGCAGGTCTGTTTGTAATCGTATTTACACTGGAGTTGTTCCATTAGCCCCTGGGAAGCTAATCCTGATTTACAATTATGAAATTCAGATAGAAATCTAGAGACAAGCTTGTATTTTAAGAGTTGCTGTTACAAGAGTCTGAAAACAACCACCAGAATGCTCCTATTACATCAAAGTGATTTATCAATGATCACAACATTTCAGTTAAATAGAGATATGCCAAGAATATTGAAATAGGAACAGGCATTTGAAATAATATTTCCCATGAAGAATTCGCGGGATTTTTTATTTAAACACTTGGGAACACAGCCTAATTTAAAAAAAAAAGTCCAAGAATACTTAGCTCGGCCTGAGAAAGGCAGCCCTGTAAAGGGCTGCTCTCCAGTGCCCACGCCTGTTATATTTGAACATTCGGCCTCCCCCAACAAGCACCCTGGCACTGGCACCAGCTGCTGATCATTTTTAAGGCAAAACAAAATGCTAGATTTTATTATTCATCACAAGAAAAAAAAAAATAGTCAACAGAGAGGGAGGAAATTATTATGGAAATGCCATTTTAGACAACAGTTTGTAACACATTTGTCATATTGCAGACACAAAGTTATAAATATTAATATAACATTCATTGGGAAAGGATCAGGACAACTCCAGACGCACAGTTACTGAGAATTTTCAGTGTTATGCAAGACTTCTCCTAGCACAAGGAGAAATTATTTGATTGTGCTTCTTTTACGAAGAGATATGCGAGGAGGTGTTCCCAGAGGACAGAAACGTTCACCGCCAGCAGAAGCAGGGGCTCCCAAAACAGTGGGAAGGGAGCAGTGGTCAAAAGGGTTTTCAAAAGGAGTAAGTTTTCAGTGGAAGTTTTAATTTCATTCAAATGGGAATCTTTGGAAAAAGCGGCAGATTTCTTAGAGACTCTGACTTTTTCCTTGGAATTCATTCATAAAAATTTCCACCTGAAAATTATCTTTCCACACGAGGCCTCAGTGTGACTGTATCAGAGTCTGAATTAGCGCATGAAAGGAGTATCCAGAAAGGTGTGACCTTTCAGCAGAAACAGATTAATTTCTCACTTTTCTGGGTGCTTTTTTCAATTTATTCTGCACATTATGTACTTTTTCTGTGCCCTTCGGTACTTCTGTGGCTTTGGGGAACTCACCAACAACCTTTGGTTCTCTGTTGCAATGCTATGAGGATGAAGTGCTTGTGGAAAAGAAATGCCAGTCAGCGTTCAGTCTTAAGAAGCCAAGCAGGAAAATCTTACTGTTGTCCTCAAGTAATTCATATGAGAGCACAAGAGAAGACAGAGACATTATCGTTGAAGATACACAAAGAAAGGACAAGACGCAACAGACACAAGCTCAACCTAGGAAATTCCAATTGTACATTAGAAAAAAAATTTCAATCGTAGTCAAACACTAGAACAGGGCCCAGAGAGGTGAAGGAACTGCATCCTTCAACAAGGCCCTAAGCCACTCCTGCCTTAAGCAGGGGAGTTGGACTAAGGAACCTCTCCAGAGGTCCCTTCCAACCTATTTTCTGTGATGAAATACAAAACCCTGCTGTAAAGACCCACTGGAAGTAAGATATTTTTAATTATAATAGCCAAAAATATATGCACAATAATGTGTATTTTACATATACCAAGAAAAAACCATACTGCATTTCAAAATTCATTTACTGCAAGAAGAGGCAAATAGTCAGTAGTAAGGTTAAGTCACTAATATTAAGAAAAGCCACAATCTGCATGTAAGTTGAAGCCAGAAGAAAGTTACAGAAGCTCAGTATTCAGGGACACGAACTCAAAGGATTTCATACTACCCAATTCATCTCAACTTCATTACGCAAAAACTGAGTCTGGATTGCAGGTCTGGGCCTAGATTATTATCTAGTGCCCATGAGCTTCAGATTAATCCATTTACTTTTACTGTTTTGAGATATTAAACTGCAAGGTCAAGGTAAGCATTTTAGTTCTCACAACCGCAGCCTTGTTTCACAAAAATTACCTTAATTACCAGACCAAAATGTTATTTTAAATTGTTCTTCATTTCAGGAGATGTGAACACTGAACTAGCTGTAACAAACTTCTAACATTTTCAAAGTCATTTTTACTTAAAAAAACTCCACAATAAAACTCTTAACAGAGGCTTTAAAAGGTCTTTACAAAATAATCTCCATCACACTTACAATAGTAAGAAAATTATTCTGGTTGCTAGTTTTTAGTAAATACGAACTGGTTTGTGTAATCTGTATTAAAGATGGTTATAACTACAGTTCACATTTTATCTTTAAAAGATGGACCCATAAACATGTCAAGAAAAGCAGATTATTGCTGTTTCTCAACAAGTCTTTTTTAACAAGGACGTGCTGCCTTGGTAAGCAAAGCCTGTTTGACTGCCAGCTGATACAGGATAGCTGAAGGAGAGAAATAACTATTTGCACGCCAAAAAAACCTTCAGCGATCACTTTATACTTGGCAACTGTACAATTAAACTGATTTAAGATCAAAATTGTGTCATTCCATCCATCCCTTGAATGACAGCGCTGATCATCTCAAAATTTAAGTTTGCTTGAAGTGACAAAAGAAGGTAGAATCTGAGCAAGTTCTGGACTGGCAGGAAAAAAGTCTGACGCTTATCCTGTCATCTGTAACTATGAAAATACTAGATGTTCTTCAAAGTGTTTTTCACCAGGTCTGTCGGAGCAACAGGTATGGCTGTGCAGAGAAAACAAAACATGTACGTATGGGAAGTATGAAATATATCGAATTCTCTATTCCTGCAGTAGTACTAATAAACTTAAATATGCCAACATTCAATTTCAAGGACTCAAAAGGATCTAAAAATCCATACACATTTTTCATCAATTTTTCATCAATTTTTTTCATCACATTTTTGAATACAATAAGCTCCTGAAATGTGCTTTTTGTGGACACAAATTGGCAATTACTATTACAAACAGAAAGAGCTCACAATAACTGCTCATAGTATGTCATTCACTACACATTTTAATTACCTACCAGATTCTTTAACTTACAGCAATAAATTATCCTACTCTATTTAGAGATAGAAATAAAGATGCCATAGTTTATACATCTGAGATTTAATATGCTGGTGCATTCTCCTCCCTTACTGGGGCCCTCTGAAAAGAGCTATAAAAATAAGAATAATATATAGAGAGTGCATAGTGACTTAAATCTTCTAACCAACACAGTGACAGACACTTCTGTGAATGCAATAAAAAGAATAAGACACTAGTGGTGGCTACACTTAACTACACATGGACAAAATTCTCATTTGCAAGAGTAAATTAGAGACATCTTAGCGTTTTCGGTTTCCTTTCAACCAAGTTACCAAAAACAGATACAGAAAATGAAATCTTCAATTTATGTGTTAAAGTTGTCCCAAGCTCTTCTTTACATTGTTCACATGAAACCCTGGTACCACCGTTCCACAAACAGTAGCTTCAAGATGACGTAGAAGAGCTAATTCTAGTCACTTGTACAAAATAAAAGTAGAACTCAGATGTTTTTAGTATCATTGGTACTAGTTTATCAGTGAGCAGAAGGAAACAGATATTGGCAGCTACTCACCAATTTTATGTGCAACCAATTCTTCTTGTATGTAATTTTAACTAAGATAGTTAAGTTACCCATAAATGTCAAAACAGTAAATACTCCCAAGACAGAACCCTACACAAACTGCTACGCAGCAGATGCTGTGCATCAACGCTCACTTTCTTTGCTTTCAAAATCTATCCTCCATATGATGAAGCACAGCGACAACCTTAGTCCCTCTTCTGCTTTTAAGAACACTGTTTGGCCAACTCCATCTCTCCAAAAGAAAACAATCAGCTAATTCAGACCAGGAATAAAACCAAACATCCAGCTCCTCCCTTAGCTTGTGTCTGCTACATTTTTATCTGC
This sequence comes from Arenaria interpres, assembly GCA_013399435.1. Taxonomy (NCBI): domain Eukaryota; kingdom Metazoa; phylum Chordata; class Aves; order Charadriiformes; family Scolopacidae; genus Arenaria; species Arenaria interpres. Next base: position 149,646 of record VXAK01002344.1, read on the forward strand.
TCCAAAATGATCCCAGTCCCCAAGAAGTGAACAGGATCTGCACTGGCCAACAGCACCATAAAGACCAACATTCCTAAGCAGAGACAAGCAGATCCTGTCTTTTTCCCTCTGCTGACAGCAGACATCAGGAAATTAAACTGGACAGCAAGAGGTAGCTCTGCACATCAAAGCAGGGAAGTGGTGAGGTCTCAGCATTCAAATCAATTAACGTGAAAAATATGACGAGGGAGCCCAGAGCTACCTGTGACATTTACTCTTTCCCTTGAGCAGCCCACAGATAGAGGCTGTTTCTTTAGATAATCTGCTTCTAGATAGATAAATGGAGGTTGTTGCCATAGGCACTGCTGGAGAATCCATTACCTTCCTACTGCCACCCTTCACATTTGAAGGTCTTAAAAGAAAAAAAGAAAAAAAAAACCCACATGCCAACCCTACCTGACCAATGTCTATCACATTTTCCTTTTCCCTACTGTAAGACTTCTGCAATAATATTTCACACAGCTTATGTAGAGACATTTCTTCTCATGTTAAAAAAATCCTGGCCTTGCAGCGTGCAGCCTTCCCAAGACACCACTTGTCATTAAGTGCATCCCAGTGGGCCCCAACTGCCCTTCTATTTAAGTCCCTGGGACCCGAATCCCAGTCTCAAATGCTGTTCAGTCAAGGAAGTGCAGGGAGAATTCCCAAGCAATTCCTGCTGGTATCCAACCACACAGACACCCTCAACTGTGCTTTGTTGCTCAACATCCTGCTAAACTGTCCTCCGACCGTGTAGTTCTCAATGAAAAATACAGTGTCTGCTGAAGCTAAGCAACAAACCACTTCAAGCTTTGTGGTGATAAATTAACACCTCCCAACCTCCGCAATGAGACAGAAAGTTACTTCTGTAGCAATAAGCTTCATATGATTTCACCCTAAACAGTCATAAATAAAAGCTGAGAAAAAAATTCTCTAAGTATGACTTGAGACTCTGCATAGGCCATTGCGGTAACTGATACACCACTGTCAGTGCTGTGCAGCCAAACAGTGCCTTTTTCCTATTATTTGGCCAAGCTCTAAAAAATGCATTTGATCAGTTATGACATTTCATTTTTTAAAATGAGATGCTATCAACTGACCATGAGAAGCATTCTGTTACAAATGACTACTAAGACTGTACAGTAGCAGTTACAGATATCTAGAATATTCCTCTGAAATGCCAAGTATTTCTCTTCATACTGGGTATTTATGTACCTCGGCATTATCAGTTCTTCTGAAAAATGGAGAAATACATCAGCAATACACCTTGTTGTATGATTCCAAAAAAGACAAGGTGCATATTTCTTCCTCCTTACCTCTCAAAAGAGAATACAGCCTTTTCCATAACATCAAGTGAGGCAAACTGGTACAATTCAGATCCTCAGCTAGAACACACATCTTAAAATAATAATATCTGCAAGTTATATTTTGTATCTAATATAATTGAGTATCTTAGATATGTGATTTCTTTTCAGAGTGAACCAACTTCCATGCTTCCATATCATTTTACTTGTTCTACTGAGATCCTTAAGCTATACAATGATAATAGAATAGTGGCATATATAGAGGTCTCATTTAGGAATTTATCAATATCAACGTTTAACACCTTCTTAGGAGAGAAGTGACTTTTCCCCTGGCGTGTATGTGAACAATTGGCCAACTAATACCACAATTTGCACATTAAAACACTGGAAAACTATCAACATTCTTTAATTTACTACACTGTAAATGAAATTTCATCATATCCAATATCACCAAGTTTTCCTACACTTGAACATTCACTGAACAATTGAATTGAGCAACATTTTTGACATATTTATACTGGCGATTATTACGCCACACCAAAAAAAAAAAAATCTTAATATCAGGTATCTTTTAGGAATGAAGGAGGAAAGAACTTGAAGACTTCCCCTGCATCTAAAGTCTAGAAATTGTTTTTCGCATCAGAATGACACTTGGCAGTCGCCTGCTTCACAATTTAAACTGCAGAGGAAAAAAGTAAAGACATCTACTTGCAGCTGAATTTGATAGGAGTACATAAGTTATATTAGAACAAACTTACAAATTCCTGTATCTATACATCAATGTTGTGGCTGTTCAGGATTGATATTCATAGTCCTGTATATTTCTTTGAGAAACAGCAAGGCAGTGTCTTCAGATCCCCTACGAAGAATTGAGAGAGAAAAAAAAAAAACCACCAAACTGTTATTTTGGTATGGTCCGTGTTCTAATTCTTGTGAGACACAATTCATACCGTTCCAGGTCTCTAAAAAGTTTGCACAACCTATTGCCCTAATACTTATCTTTTGGGAACATGGCTTTACTTCCACCAAATTTCACTATCTTCATCAGTTTTGCATTATTTCTGCTATCAGCCCTAGCCTATGCATTTACCTTTTTCTACTGTATTTTCCCCCAACTCTGTCCCCCCTAACTTACTATGGCTGCAACTTGAAATTCCCCTTCTCTATCCACATCTTTAATGTTACTCATTTGGCTTAAATTTCTTCAAATAATCTATCTTTTTATTTTTTTTGTCTGCGATGGGCTCCTGAATACATTCCACCAAGAATACATTCTACCTGTCAAGGCTTCCTTCCTTTACTTGCTCCACTGCAAAATCAAAACTTTACGCTACCTGAACTTAAATTTATCATGGACAAGACTTAATTTTCTTAATTGTCTATAAAGTATTATTTAAACACATGTAAACAATACCAATATAAAGAGCAACAATCACTGTTAGAAATAATAAAGATAAATAGGCAAATTGTAACAAAGTTCCAAAGCTGCAGAAGTTGTTAGATAAGGGTAGCTTCCTGTGCTTTTTGGAAGTTACACAGGGAGACAGTTTTAAAGGAGATTTAGACAGTCAGAACTGTGATGCTCCAGATGTGAAGAACATCATTTACAGGGCACCAGGACAGCGTTACATGTGCAAGCTAAGGGGCTACAAATATTTTCCACAATTTTGCACAAAGACAGTAACCACATCTCCTGATAGTCTCTACTATTAAATGAGCAAACAAACAAGGAAGCAGAAGGATCGACACAGCAGCTCTGTTCTCTCTAACATACAGACCATATCATTTCAGGCTTTCCCCACCACCCTCCTCAAAAAACAAACAAACAAAAAAACCCAACCAAAAAAACCACCACATACTCTCATATTTGAGTCATTAATCATTGTGTTTATCTTTCTTGTTCGAATAAGAAAAAAAAATAGAAGCTATCCAGCAAGCTTTTAAAAACTTGGCAATGATCGGCTGCCGCCTTGTGGAATAAAACTCCCCCTGCCTTCAACTGTACCCACGAAACGGCAGTGCCACCACGGGGCCACCACCGCCAGAGCTCAGTGCTCCACAGCCCGGGCACACATCACGCTGCGGCCATGGTAATCCCTTCTCCAGCAGCTCCTCATCTCTAACCATGTCAGTGATACCGACTTTAATAATATCCTTCAGGTAATGCTTTCAATTCCTTATTTTAAACTCTGGGAAAACGCCCGCTTCTAAAAATTGTTAGCTATCAAAAATCAAAACCTTCAAAAATGGTGTAGAGCAGGGCTTGTCCCGCACCTGCTAGACTGCAAACAAGAGACTAGTATTTTCCCCACTAAATAAGAAAAAAATCACTCCCCCCAATAGCATTTTGCACAGCTCAGCAGCTGACATCCCAATTTCTCTTACATATAAAGGTCTGTCGTCCTGTTGCCAAACATAATTTACACATCTCTACTGTTCCACATCTTGTGTCTTTTCATGTGTGCTAATTTTATGACAGAAAACACATACAATGACATACCAAAAAAAAGAAAAAAAATAGAGCAACTTATAAGGGCAAATATAACAAGTCAATAGTTACGGCTATTCCTATAAATAGAATTAGATCTGTCTCCATTTGAAACATGTAAGCACTTAAAAAATAGTAAATCCAAATCCAGCTAAGGTAATGGAGTACGGCAGCCCTGATTACATGAAGACATCAAACTCTGCTCCTTGTTCTATAAATTGTTCTGTATATGAGCAACCACCCCACACAAGTGGTAAATCATAACCATCCAAATTTACAGGAAGATCCACTGTGCTTTTTTTCTTCCTTTTATTTATTAATCTTCGGTAGCAGATCATCAATATCCACCAATTTCATTCCAACATGAAGAGGTAATAAAGTTTTACTACATATTGTAGTCTAATGCAATTCCTTCATAAATAGTTTTATTTGAAAAACTACAGTTGTCAAAAGGCTCACAGAGCTCTTTTTCTGAAAATTATGATAGCTAAAGGTGTGTTCTGAGCATCAAAGTTCAAGGGATCAGTATGCAATGTCTTTACTGCAGAGAGGACAATAGATTTGTTTACTTTGTGCTAACGCAGAATTTTATTTTGAAATTAGATTAGCCAATAGTGACATGTAGGTGTGACACCTGGAGACTGACGCTCCTGGACAGTCATATATGCTGTTTACCTTCATACTCGAATCGTCTCAATTATATAGCACTTGAGCATCCAGAGTATAACAAATTTATCTTTACAGTATAGCCGTGTGGGAAGGCAACGCCTTTTTAAATGAGAAGCCATTTCAGAATTTACTGATGAGGATCTCGTATCCAACTCGACAGTCATCTTTTCCAAACATTTCAAAGATTAGGAAGACCCAGAAGACTCAAGTCTCCCAAGCCACAGGCGCACACATTGACCACTGGAACAACTCTTATTCCGGTAGTTTTATAATTGGTCGGTCCTTTTGCAATGCTTGACTTCTCAAATCAGCAGTAGCCTTAAAAATAGACCAGGGTATATAAACCCTGTTACTTCTGTCAAAACGTACTCGAAGTGAAACACTAGGGCGTGATTTTTGACAGAGATCACCTGAATTTTGATTATAAAATGAACTCAGGAAACAGGATTCTAGCTACTACCATATTGGTCACATGTAAATAACAGACAACAGGAGTAAGATAAACGTCATCACCAACATTTAAAAATATACAGTTATAGCAGAAGAGCAGTATTTATAGAATCACAAATATTTCCTCTTACCAGTAGCACAAATGACTCTGTAATGCAAAAAGGTATTCATTGAAGCTTTCTATTGGTTTTTCTTGTAGAACATAATCAATACGACGTCCTCCATTTAGCATTCCAACCTTCACCAAAAAATCTTCATCTTTTGGAGGGTCTGGACTTTCAGTGATCTTTTCAGCTAAAATTAAATAGTTTAAGAATTAAGAAAGAAAACAACTGATTTAGAAACCTGCCCTGCTAAAAGAAACTGTAAGAGTTATACAAACTCAAGCCTAAAATATCATTCAATAAAAGTGAGCTTTTCCTTTCCTAAAAGACAAAAAATGCAGCAACAGAATTTAAATTTAACATTAATACCCTAAAAGCAGAGGCCTCCTTAACAGGGTCAGGAAAATTAATAGCAAGCAGTAACCAGGATGCTCAAGTTTCTGATGATTTGGGATTGGTAAATTATAAGAAAACCAACAACATGTCCACATACCTTCTACCACTTGTTTTTCTTCTTCTTCTTTGATTTGGTTAGCTACTTTCTCCAGTTCTGCTTGTAGCTGAGTTGAAGACGTATGAGCACGTGCAAATTCGTTAAGGGTCTGCCATGCACTCTTCAACGAGCTAATAAAACCCTGCTTCAGATCAGATCCCATACGAGAGAGAGAGTCTTTCAACTCTAAGAAAAGAAAAAAAAAAATTAAAAACACCATAGTAGAAGGATTTAAAATTATAAACTGAAACCAGAATGACTAAACCCTGTTCAAAAACCATCCTAATTATTAGGGGAAACACGCCTGCTAGGTCATGAATTAGAACCACATGGGTCTGCTAGAGCAGGGCTCACAACAATTCCAGGGAACATTCACCTACATCAAAGAAAAACCAGAAAAGAGCATCAGACTGTATTTTTCTCCTTTACTACACACACTTTTTGAGAGTTGTAACATAGAACATTCCTTAACAAGTACCTTGTCTAGTCTAGGAAGGCAGGCTCATTCTAATGTACCATTCTAAAGTATAGATGCAGTAGAATTTCTCCATCCAAGTGCCTGAAGACAGGCTTCAGGAGAGCTCTGTGAACCCGTACAACAGTAATATTGTCCAGTGTACAGCAAAATTGATTTTCCTTATTAGGTATGCAAAATTTAAGTACATCGCTTTGATCTGACGTGTACTTGTGAGCAACAGAATCAAGACCCCGCCCACCAACGGCTACAGAATCACCTTTTTCCTCAACGTGTCCAATACTGAACAGACACTGGTTTGGGGGTCATTAGGGACAAAGTAAAAGAAACCAGTAAATTTTGTCTCTTTTACAGCATCTTAGAAACTAACATAAACAAGCAATATACAGCAATTTTTAGAGGGAGCTTTGGTAACTAGAAGCTCAAACCTGGAAGAATTACTATTATTACATCTGAATGCAACTGTGAATGCCCAACTCATGGGGCTAGGAGGAATCTCCTCTGATGTTCAGGAAAAACATGGAGTCTTATATCCAGAAATATTCATTAGTCTCTTGAAATTTTACAATATTCTAATGCATTAAATGATTAAATTAGGAATGAGATCCATATATGAAATAAGTTGTTTTGTTTTTTTTTTACCCAGATGAAGTCTTTTTCTGCCTTTATGATGTGGAATGAGAACTGGTTTTAAATCCATGTCTTCAACGATCATTGGTTCTAACCTGTATGCTACTGGATCAAGCTGTTAAGAAACAACACATTGACATTTAGTTAACTTAGAAGTTATTATAATTGTCACATTTCAGTGGAAAAAAAAAAAA
>VXAK01002347.1:3758-27045 GCA_013399435.1 Arenaria interpres
GCTCCCCCCAGATCCGCGGTGGGAAGCTGATGGTAGCCAGTGCACGCAAGAGTGACGCCGGCATCTACGTCTGTGTGGCCACCAACGTGGTGGGGGAGAGGGCCAGTGAGCCGGCCGAGCTGGTGGTCTTCGGTGCGTGGGGGTCATCTGTGGGCTGTTGGGGGTGGGGGGGTGCCCTCCCGGCAGGACTGACTGCCCCCCTCACAGAGCGCCCAGCCTTCAGCAAGAGGCCTCGCAACCAGGCGGTGCTGGTGGAGGGGACGGCAGAGTTCCCCTGCCAGGCGGTGGGGGACCCGCAGCCAGCGGCACGGTGGCGCAAGGAGGAGGGCGAGATGCCGNCTGTCTGGTGCGTTCTGCATCCCCAAGGCATCGAGTACCTCCACGGCATCCCGCGTCCCCACGGCATCGCACGTCCCTAACACATCCCGCATCGCTATGACATCCCACCCCATCACATCCTGCATCCCCATTGCACCCCACATCCCTGTCGCATCCCACATCCCATCCTGCCCGATCTCACCCCACATCCCTATCACATCCCACATCCCGCCCAATCTCATCCCACATCCCTATCCCATCCCACCCCATATGCCCAGCACATCCTGCATCCCTGTTGGTTCCTGCATCCCCATCACATACCCCCTATCCCATCACATCCCGCATCCTCACTGCACTCTTCATCCCCATCACGTCCCACATTGTTACCACATCCCTGTGGCACCCGGCGCCCTCGCGGCACCCCATGCCTTGCTGGCGTGGCGGCCTCGCGGGTTTCCCCCTAGGTGGGAGGTGCTGCCTGACAACACGCTGCGGATCCGTCGGCTGCGGGTGGAGGATGAGGGCACCTACACCTGTGTGGCCGACAACAGTGTGGGCCGCTCAGAGGCTTCAGGGACCCTCACGGTGCATGGTAAGGGGGTGTCCCTGGGCCAGCACTCATGGGTGCTGGCAGAGCAGCCCGGCAAACCCTTTTCTCTCCCCGTGCTGCGGCAGTACCCCCCCAGCTCGTCACTGGGCCCCGCGACCAGATTGTCACCACCGGCCAGAGTGTGACCTTCCAGTGCCAGAGCAAGGGCAACCCACCGCCTGCCGTGTTCTGGCAGAAGGAGGGCAGCCAGGTCTGTCCCTGTGCCCATCACCATCCCCGTCCTCATCCCTGTCAGTGTCCCTGTTGCTGTCCCCATCCATATCCCTTTCCCTGTTCCCATCCTTGTCCCTGTCCACATTCCTATCCCTATCCCTGTCTCCATCCCAGTTCCTGTCCCCGTCCTCTTCTCCATCCCATCCCATCCCATCCCATCCCATCCCATCCCATCCCATCCCATCCCANCCCATCCTCATCCTCATCCTCATCCTCATCTCCATCCCCGCCCCTGTCCCCATCCCATCTCTGTCCAGATTTCCATCCCTGTCCCTGTTCCCATTCCTACCCCTGTCCCCATCCCATCACACCTCCACCACCACCCCTATCCCCATCCTTGTGCCAATTCCCACTCCCAATCCTGTCCCCATCCAATCCTAATCCCATCCCACCCTATCCCCACCACCGCCATGTCTCAGCCCGTTCTGTCCCCCTCCTTCCCTCCCCACAGACACTGCTGTTCCCAGGACAGACCCCGCACCCCACTGCCCGCTTTGCCGTCAGCTCCAGTGGCGCCATCACCATCGCAGACGTGCAGCCCGCCGACGCCGGGTACTACCTGTGCCAGGCCATCAGTGTGGCCGGCAGCATCCTGGCCAAGGCGCGGCTGGAGGTTGAAGATGGTAAGTCCCACGCCAGCAGAGAACATGCATTCCGTGCACAAGTGGCACCCATCCCTGCACCAAGCAGTTCCCATTTTTTTTCCCTCCCATTTTTCACCCTAGCGCCAGCTGAGCACCAACCGCCGGTGATGGGCTGGGGTCCCACTAATCAAACGGTGCTGCCGGTGGGGGCCACGGCGCAGTTGCTGTGCCCGGTGGGGGGCAGTGACCCCCTGGCCAGCGTGGGGTGGATGAAGGACGGGAGTGCCCTGGTGGGTGCCCAGCCCCGCGTCAGCCTGCTGGAGAACGGCACCCTGCAGATCACCAGCCTCCGGGTGAGCGGGCCCGGAGCAGGGGCTCAGGGCACCCACCCCTGTGGCCACCCATGGGTGGCACTGCAGGGATGAGAAGGGCTCCAGGGGGTGGGGAGGGGGCTAAAGGGCTGTGGGTGCAATGGGCGTAATGGGCAATGGGAGCCCACAGTGGCAGATGCAACGGATGACGGGTTCTCAGGGTGCTGGGTGCGATGGGTGGTGGTTGCAGAGGGTGGTGAGTACTTGGGTGGTGGGTGCAAAGTGCGGTGGGTGCAAGGGATGGTGGGTACAAAGGGTGCTTTGTGCCCAGGGTGGTGGGATCTCAGAGTGATGGGTGCTCAGGTGGGTGGGTGCAAGGGGTGGTGGGGTCAAAAGGCTGTGGGTGCAGAGGGTGGTGCATGCAAAGCATGGTGGCTGCAAGGGGTGGCGGGTGCCGAGGCGACGGGTGCTCAGGGTGATGGGGCAGGAGCTCTTGCCCTCGCAGGTGACGGACTCTGGGCACTACGAGTGTGTGGCCACCAGCTCGGCAGGCAAGACATTCTGGGGCAGCTCCTTGAAGGTGCAAGGTGGGTCACAGGGATGTCACTGTGCCGGGTACACAGTGGCACCAGGGGTAGAGCCACCTCCGATGTCCATACGTCTCCCCACAGATGAAGGATCCAGCCTCTCCCCACTGTCCCCTGAGCCTGGCATCCTCCCCAGGCCACCCTCCACCCCCATGGTCACCAACGTCACCAAAAGCAGCGTCACCCTGAGCTGGAAAGGGAATGAGGACAGCAGTGCCACTGATGTCACCTCCTACGTCGTGGAGGCTTTCAGGTATCACACAAGCATCCTCACTAGCTGCAGGGGTGATGTGTTGGCTCGGTGCCACCCCACCACTGCGTCATTCCTGTCCCCTGGCAGCCAGGCAGCAGGTGGCCCCTGGCAGACGGTGGCAGCCAACGTGGAGAGTGAGACATACACAGTGAGTGGCCTTGTCCCCAACACAGTCTACCTCTTCTTGGTGCGGGCAGTCAACACCTACGGGCTCAGTGACCCCAGCGGCATCTCAGAGCCAGTGCGCACCCAAGGTGAGACCCAGTGGTGATGGTGTCCACGAACCCACCACCCTTGGGAGCATCCCTGCTTGGAGATGCTGATGGAGGTGCCCACTGACCCACCACCTTCTCTTGTCTTCAGAAGATGCCAGCCCCACACAGGAAGGGCTGGACCCCAAGCAGGTGCAGCAGGAGCTGGCACAAGTGGCAGTGCACCTCCAGGAGCCCGTGGTGCTGCCCCTGGGCGCTGTCCGCCTCTCCTGGACTGTGAGTGCTGCTCCGCGCCGCTGGTACAGGGTTCCCGGTGCCCAGCACCACCCCCAGCACCCCACTCTCCCCTTGGGTCCCCCAGGTGGAGCCCCAAGCGCCCCTCGTCCAGGGGTATCGGGTGCTGTTCCGGCGGCGCGGGGGGCGCTGGGAGGAGGCGCGGGTGGCGCGGGCGCCGGGGGAGAGGGAGGCCCTGCTCACCGAGCTGCGCCGGGGACAGGACTACGAGGTCAAGGTCCGACCCTACTTCTACCAACTCCATGGCCCCGACAGCACCGTGCGAGCCCTGCGCACCCCCGAAGCAGGTGAGTGTGGGAACGGCGGGGATGGCGGGGGACCCTCTGGAGGTGACACCGCATGTGTGTCCCCCCCACAGCCCCCAGCGCCCCGCCACGAGCCGTCAGCGTGGCTGGTAATGGCACCAGCGTCCGCATCTCATGGCAGCCCCCGCCGCTGGCCGAGCAAAATGGCGTTATCCGCGATTACCGGGTAAGGGCAGGTGGTGACGGGGACATGGTGGGTCCCCTCTGCCCCCCAGCCATGTCATGGTGTCCCCCATGGGTAACCCCATCGTGTTCCATCCGCCCCCCCCAAGATCTGGTGCTTGGGCAACGAGAGCCGCTTCCACATCAACCAGAGCGTGGAGGGGACGGTGCTGGCAACGGTGCTGCAGGGACTGGTGCCCGGTGTCCCTTACCACGCAGAAGTCGCTGCTGCCACTGGCGCTGGTGTGGGCGCCCGGAGTGCCCCTGTCCCCATCCGCATCGGTGAGTCCCTCCTCACCACTGCCACACCAAGGGGTGGGGCGTGGCAGGGGACCCCTCGGTGCTGGGGACGTCTCCTCGACACCCCTGCCAGTGTGTCCCCCTTCTCCATGTCCCTTGCAGCCCCCCTGGCCGAGCAGGGTGCAGGGCCGGTGGGGGGGAGCAGCATGGCCGAGCATTTGGCTGAGGTGGTCAGGAGGCCGGCCTTCATCGCTGGCGTCGGCGGTGCTTGCTGGGTCATCCTCGCCGCCTTCGCCGCATGGCTCTACAGTCGCCGCCGGAGGAATAAGGAGCTGAGCCACTTTGCTGGTACAGGGGCGGGTGGGTGCTACACCTGGGACCCCCATCACCCTGGCACCCATCACCCCACCCGCCACCCACCGCCTCTCTCTTTGCAGCGTCCTTCGCCTATACACCCACCGGTAAGCCTATAAGAGGTCCTACGGGGACCAGGCATGGCCCCTCGCCACCCTCACCCCCACCTCTTTCCACAGTCGCCTTCCCGGCCCCGGCGCGTGGCAGCCCCAGGTAATCCCCTGGTACCCGCCCCTCTCCCTGGGGACCCCCAGCACCGACTGACTGCCGGCACCCCTTCACCCCCTCTCCTTGCAGGGCGGCTGCCGGCGGGGGTTACCCGTGGCTGGCAGACATGTGGCGCAGCGGCGGGGTGGCCGGTGCTTCCGGCTGCTTGGGGACCACCGAGAGATACTACAATGGTGAGGCGTCATCATGGGGATGGGTGACTTGGACTGGGGGAGGTCATGGTCAGCGCTGACAGTGCTGGTCACCTTCTGCAGAGGCTGGCATCACCCGTTACATCGCCCAGACAGAGCAGTTTGGCGCGGGGACCAGTGAGGGGCCAGTGTACAGCACCATCGAGGCAGGGGACGAGGAGCTCCGCACCTTCCCCCGTCCCTTCTCGCAGCACGGGACCCCCTACCTTGGGGGGGGTCCCCAGCCGATGGATGCCCCGGCCCCTCAGACACCCCATGGCCGGGCCGAGCATGGTAGGGTAGTGGGACGGGTGGGGAGACACATGGATATGGGTGGGGAGACACATGGGTAGAGGTGAGGAGACACACAGGTACAGGTGGGGAGACACACGGGTACGGGTGGCACTGTTCCCTCCCCGCAGCCCAACCCTGGCACCCTTCCTTGCCGCAGGGGCCAAAAGGAAGAAGCTGGGACAAGCAGTGAAACCGCCAGCGGTGAGCTGGACGGAGCTGCTGCCCCCACCACCCTCGGCCAGCGAGCTCAGCCAGTGTGCTCAGGAGGAGGATGAGGAAGAGGAGGATGAAGAGGAAGAGGCAGCTGGAGGGTGAGTTTGAGGGCTCAGGGGGCTGGGACATGCTGGCCCCAGCACCCACCCTGTGGCCCCCATCCTGCAGGTTGGGGACGGAGGAGTGGTACCCCAGTGAGCACGTCCCCTGCGCCACTGCCGCATCCTCGCCCGCTGCCTCCTCCGGCTGCCAGTCCACTGCCACGCTGACGCCGTCACCACATGCCACCGAGGACATCCCTTGCCTCCGTGATTTTGATAGCCCTGGCCTGCTCCGGTAGGAGATAGGTCTCACTTGGTCCAGCCATGCCATTGGGGTCCGGATGTCCACTGGGGTCCGGATGTCCCACCATGGGCCAGGTGTCCCATCGTGATCCTGCCATGTTGTTACAATCTGATCTTGCCATGCCATCACAGTCCGGCCGTGACACTGGGGTGTAGATGTCTCACAGGGGTCTGGATGTTCCATGGTGGTCCAGGTGTCCCATCACAATCCATTCATGTTGTCACAATCTGGCCCTGCTGTGCCATCATGGTCCGGCCATGCCATTGGGTTCCGGATGTCCATTAGGGTCCGTGGTCCAAATGTCCCTTTATGATCCATACATATTGTCACCATCCATCCCTGCTGTTTGGCCGTGCTATCATGACCCATCTGTAACACTGTGGCATGACAATCCAGCTGTGCCACCACAATGCGGCTGCGCTGGCACAGCTGGCTGGGACATTGCCATCCAGCTGTGCTGTTGTGGTCCATCTCTGCCACGATCCAGCAGTGCCACTGCAATCCAGCTGTGCCATCACCATACTGGCACTACACTGCAATGCAGCAGTGGCATCAGGGCCCAGCTGTACCATTGCAATCCAGCTGTGTGATGGCAGTCCAGCTGTGCTGTGATCCAGCTGTGCAGCTGGCAGCCCAGCTATATGTTTGCAATACAGCTGCGCAATTGTTATCCAGCTGTGCCCCAGCTGTGCGATTGCAACCCTGTGGTGCAGCTGTGATCCAGCTGTGGCCCTGCTGTCCAGCTGTGGCCCTTCACCCAGTTGTGCCACTGCACATGTCCAGCCGTGCAGTTGCAATCCAGCTGTGGCCCTGTCATCCAGCTGCAATGCTTCAACCCACCCACTGCCATCCAGCTGTGCCACCCCAATGCAGTTTCCCCCTGCTCTGGCACAGCACGGTGACAGGGGCATCCTGCCAGCACAACGGCTGCCACCGAGCCCCCCACCCTGCTCCCCACCCATGGCTTCACCTCACACCCCGTCTTTGCCAGGAGACCCCCACACGGCGCCGCTACCCCCCCGCAGGCACCCAGCCCCCTGCCCAGTCCAGATGCCGGTGAGGGCCACCGACCGCAAGCCCGTCGCCCCCTCGGCGCAGGTGAGCCCTGGGTAGTCATTTTGGGTGGGTGGGGGTCTCACCAGCTGGGGGGGGACTGATGCTGCCGTCACCCCCAGGGAAAACCCGTGGGGAGACCCCAAAAAGCCACCCGAAGCCCAAATGCGGCCGCTACCACCGGGAAAAGCAGCCAGGAGGTGAGTGGGGCAGGCGGAAATGAGGGGGGTTCGGAAGGGTCCATGGGGGGCTCAGCCCTCTCCTCCCTCTCTGACACAGATTTGCCACCACCACCACTGCCGCCACCAGGCGAGACCCCCGGCCCCTTGCTGGAGCGGGAGCTGAGTGGGGCCGAGCGCAAGGTCACCCATCGCCCCCACCGCAGGGGTAAGCTGGAGCCACCGGCCAAGGGGTTGGGGGAGTGTCATCCCCCAGCCCCAACCTTGTCCCCTCCCTTGCAGACGAGGTCACCCCCTATGGAAAACTCTCCTGCCTGCCCCGGGGTCAAGTGTCCGGCAGCTGCTCCACGACAGGCAGCATCTCATCCCATGGCTCCACCGGCTCCCGTGGCCATGGTTCAGGGCGCAGCCGGACACTGGGGGACCGCGGTGAAGGGACCAACCATCGCCGCCGCCCAGGTCCCCCATTTCCCTGCTCATCACAGGAGAAGCAATGAAGCAGAGGGCAGGCTGGTGGCAGGGTTGGGGACGCAGGGATGGGGACACGATGGGGACAGGGAGGATGCTCTTTAATTTCTGAGTGGCACCATGTAAATAGGGTTGCACAGAGCCGGTGGCTGGTGGGTGGCAGTGCAAGGCAGGGACAAAGATGCTCAGGGTGGGACAAAGACAGTCAGGATGTGCAAGGACGCTTGGGAGGGATGAGGATGCTCAGGGAAGGATGCGGAGGGTGCTCAGGGAGGGAGGATGACCCTGAAGACAAGGACAGTTGGGAGGGACAAGGACTCTGGGGAGGGACAAGGATGCTCAGGAGGGATGAAGACCCTGGGGACAAGGACAATTGGGAAGGATGAGGATGGCTGGGGAGGCCAAGGACAGTTGCTAGGGATGAGGACACCGAGGAGGGACCAGGATGCTGGGGAGGGATGAGGATGATGCTCAGGTGGGGCAAGGATCCTGGGGACAAGATGAATTGGGAGGAACCAGGAGGATGGGGAGGGACAAGGATGGCTGGGAAGGATGAGGATAGTCGGAAGGGATGAGGACAGCTGGGAAGACGAGCATACATGGGAGGAACAAGGACAAGGACACTGCAGAGGGATGAGGGTGCTGGGGAGGGACAAGGAATGTTGGGGGACAAGGGTGCTTGGGGGCATGAGGATACTGGGGAAGGATTGGGACACCCAGTGGTTGACGACTGCTGGGGGGAAGAGGACACTTAGGAAAGACAAGGTTGCTTGGGAGGGACAAGGACAGTAGGGAGGGATGAGGAGGATGGTCACAGGGGTTGAGGATGGTGGAGAGAGATGAGGAGACTTGACAGTGGCCAAGGACAGTTGGGGAAGAATGAGGATGCTCAGGAAGGATGAGAACCCTGAGGGTAAGGACAGTTAGGAGGGATGAGGACATTTGGAGGGGGCACAAGGACATTCAGAAAGGACAAGGTGGCTTGGGAGGGACAAGGACACTTGGGAGGGCCAGGATGGTCGGGATGGGACAAGGATGCTGAGGAAGGATGTGGACAGTCAGGAGGAATGAGAACTGTCAGTGGAGTTGAGGATGGTCGGGAGAACAATGACTCTGGGGAAGGACAAGGACACTTGGAATGGATTATGGTGCTTGGGTTGGGTGAGGATGGTTGGGGCATGAGGATGCTGGGGAAGGAGGAGGACACTGGAGAGGGACAAGCACACTTGGAGGGGATGAGGACACTTGGGGAGGATGAGGATGCTGGGGCGGGATGGGGAATTTGGGGAAGGATGGGGACACTGGGGAAGGGTGAGGACACTTGGGGAAGACACCGATGTTGGATAAGGAGGGACACCTGCCACCTTGAGGACACCCACCTTGGTGGGTGACTTTGGTTAGCAAAGAGTCCCTTTTTGGGGAACTTCTTAATAAAGCTGGTTTTTAGCTGAGCTGAGGGGACTCTGGCCTTGCCGCATCCTATACCCTGTAGACTGCACTGCTCCTGTTCCTCCTGTCCCTGTCTCACCACCCACCCTGGCCCAGGGGCTGTCACTCCCCATCCCATGGCCACCTGGAAAGAAAAGGGGACATTTTCTAGCACTCTGCAATGGGTGACACCCTGCCCCACTCCTGGTGCCCATCACCCCAGGGCACCACTCACCATGCTGTGGGATGCCTGCAGCCGCTTCCATCCCAGGTCTCCACGACACTCCCAGTGCCATCCCCCAGTCCCAGGTGGGGGTGGGGACCCCAGGCGAGAAGACACCGTCCAAGGGTGATAGCGGTGGTGAGGGACCTACTGGGGAGAAGGCAGGAGATGGTGGTACTACCATGATGTCATGATGGGGCCACCTTCCCTGAGGAGCTGATGACTCCCAGGGTTAGGGTGGGGGAACCTTTCACTCACCCCCATAGCTCCCATCAGTGTCCTCGAGGCTGAAACAGAGGCCATCAACAGCCACCGCCAGCGCCCGGGCAAAGCTGGCGTCCAGGAGGAAGGAGCCATCGCAGGAGCTCACCAAGCTGCAGCGGGCGCTGGCGAAGTTGTCCTCCGAGACAGACCCCCAGCCATTCAGCAGCGATCCCCCTGGTGAGCCCCTTGTCGCTGGCCGCTCTTCCTCTTCCTCCTCTTCTTCCTCCTCTTCTTCCTCCTCCTCCTCACCCAGCTCAGAGGCTGGTGGCCCGTAGATGTAGCCGTAGGTGTGCAGCGGTGAGAAGGACCGTGGCATGGTCGGTGCTGAGGGGCTGTGGGGGACACAGCAGGGATGTTGCTGGCACCGGAGAATGCTTCCACCATGGTGGTGTCCCAGGGGGATGGAGTGTACCTGCCGCAGATAGTGTCCTGGTCCATCTCCAGGTCCTCGGCCACCTGCTGTGGCGTCAGGACCCCATCGCTGAGCACTGGCGAGAGGTGCCCAGGGAGTGGGGACCTGTCCCTGGGGTGCCTGGTGGTGGGGGGTGTGTCCTTGGGGTGCCTGATGGCCAAAAACATGTCCCTTGAGTGTCTGGTCACCAGTGATGTGTCCCTGCGGTGCCTGGTGACCAGGGACATGTCTTTGTGGTACCTGCCACCCAAGAATGTGTCCGTGTGGTGACCAGGGGCTGGGGACTTCTTCTCAAGGTGTCTGGTGACTGGGGATGAGTCCCTTGAGTGCCTGGTGGCTGGGGATGTGTCCTTGGGGTGCCTAGTGCCTGGTGATGTGTCCTCAAGGTACCTGCTGGACAGGAACATATTTCTTCAGTGCCTGGTCACCAGTGATGGGTCCCAGGGGTGCCTGGTGGCCAGGGACATGTTGTTGCAGTACCTGGTGGACAGGAACTTGTCCCTGCAGTGCACAGTGGCTGGGGACTTCTCCTTGGGGAGCCTAGTGACTGAGGACTTGTCCCTTGGGTGCCCACTGGCTGGGGATGTGTCCTTGGGGTGCCTAGTGGCTGGTGACATGTCCTTGGGGTACCTGCTGCCCAGAAACCTGTCCCTGCGGTGCTCAGGGACTGGGGACATCTCGTTGGAGTGCCTGGTGACTAGGGACATGTCCCTAGGGCACCTTGTGACCAGGGATGTGTCCTCAGGGTGCCTGGTGGCTGAGATTGTGTCTTTCTGGTGCCTAGTGGCTGCCGACAGGTTCCTGGGGTGTCTGGTGGCTGGGGACATGTCTTCATGGTGTTTGGTGACTGGGGATATGACTCTAGGGTGCCTGGTGACTGGTGACACATCCTTAGGGTGCCTGGTGGCCAGGAACACATCATGGGGGTTCTCAGTGACCAGGGACATGTCCCTAGGGTGCCTGGTGACCAGTGACACATCCCTGGGGCTCTCAGTGTCTGAGGATGTGTCCCTGGGGCGCCGGGTGGCTGGAGGTGTGTCCCTGGGGATCCCAGTGACTGTGGTGCCCATGTCCTTGGGGTGCCTGGTGACAGGGGACGTGCCTCTGGGGATCCCAGTGACTGGGGACGTGTCCTTGGGGCACCTGGTGACAGGGGACGTGTCCCTGGGGGTCCCAGAGACCGGGGACATGTCCTTGGGGTGCCTGGTGACAGGGGATGTGTCCCTGGGGGTCCCAGAGACCGGGGACATATCTTTGGGGCGCCTGGTGACTGGGGACGTGTCTCTGGGACATGCAGTGGCCGGGGACCTGCAGGTGGAAGGAACACAGTGGCTTTTGCAGCATAGGGTCAGGGTGGGGGGCACACATCTGCGTCCCCAAGGTAGGACACACAGACTCACCGGGTCACAGGCGGGTGCCAGGCGTGGGGGGGCCTCAGGGGTGTCACCGGTAAGCCAGTGACACCAGAAGCCAGCGAGTCACTGCCCCGACGTGGTTTTGGAGAGCTGAAGACTGGCAGCTGCTGCAGGTCCCCTCTGGCCAGCACAGTGGTGTCGGTGTCGCCATCCTCCTGTCCCCTTTGCTGAGGCCACCCGGCTGCCAGCCCAAAATCCGTCCCCCACTCACCTCCTCTCCCAGGGACCTGGCTGGGGCCACCCGTGAGCAGTGGGGTGCTGCGTACTTGGTGCAGCTCTGCATGGGGCAGGGGGACACAGAGCCGTGAGCCACCTTCCTGATGTCCGCCCCTGCCCCCTGTGTCCCCCCTCATACCCACCTCTCTTGCGGACACGCTCCGAGGGTGCAGGATTTGGGGTGCTGGGCGAGGTGCGCACCCCAGGGTGTCCCC
The DNA here is from genome assembly GCA_013399435.1 of Arenaria interpres. NCBI lineage: Eukaryota > Metazoa > Chordata > Aves > Charadriiformes > Scolopacidae > Arenaria > Arenaria interpres. Next base: position 15,325 of record VXAK01002347.1, read on the forward strand.
CAATGTAGCACCCTGCCTCCCCAAGGGGCGGCGGGTGCCCCCCGTGGAGGGTGCTGTGCTTGGGGGGTGTGGGGGGGCCGAGGCTTGATGGGTCCAAGGACAAGGCTGGAGAGGCGAGAGGGGTCAGGGCACCCATGGGTGCTGAGCTGGGTGTCCCTTGTCCCCTCTGTCCACAGATCTGTCTGTCCCCAGGTCCCTACTGCCTGCAGAGTGAGTCCCGCAGCAATGGGGAGCACCCAGGTGGGGGTCCCATGGCATCGAGGGGGGTTCTAGGCGTAAGGTGGGGTTCTTGGGCACCCTTAGCTGGCCTCATAGCACCCAGTGAGGGTCCTAGGCACTGGGTGGGGTCTCATGGCAGTGGGTGAGGGATGCCATGGAACTGGTGGGGGTCCCATGACACCAGGTGGGGGTCCCTGACCCAGCAGCTCACTGGAGGAATAGAGGTCCCATGGCTCTGATTGGGAGTCTCTGACCCATGGGGCTCACTGGAGGGGTGGGGGTCCCATGGCACTGCGTGGGGGTCCCGGTCCCCATGGGGCTCACTGGAGGGGTGGGGGTCCTGTGGCACCACGTGAGGGTCCCAGTGCCCATGAGGCTCACTGGAGGGATGGGGGTCCCTGCCGTCACTGCCCAGGAGCCGGCTGCTGAGGCTGCTGCTGCTGCTGAGGTTGTGGGGGGCACAACCAGGTCTCCAGGGGCCACCGAGCCACGGTGAGTCACCAGCCACCAGCCTGTGAGGTGGGAGGTGCCATCAGGTCATCCTATCCCCACCAGGTAGGGGATCCCCCATGTCCCCCACCCCAAAGACGCTCACCTGTGGCGAGCTGCGGCATCCTGGCTGGCACGGCGCTGGCAGAGGAGGAGGAGGAGGGCGAGCAAGGCCAACCAGAGCAGTGAGCCAGTAGCTGCAATGACAGCAGGCTGCCGCAGCACCTGCACCACTCTAGTGCTCCTCGCTGTCACCCCTGCAAGGATCCCACCAGTGTCACCCCTGTGCCACCACTTCCACCCCCCTGCACCCTGCCTTGCTCCCTGTCTCCTACCCAGGATGCTGCAGGTGGCATTGCTGGGGACTCCCAGCCCTGCACCATTGAAAGCTGCCACCTGGACACAGAATTCGGCCCCAGCGCTTGGGAGGAAGGTTTCCAGGTGGTGGGTGCCTCCGTCCACTGTCCTGTTGATGGGACGTTGCCACCCTTCTCCCATTGACCAGACCTGGCAGGCACCAAGAAGATGCGTCCCCTTAGATGAATTGCCTTGATGGATCCTCATTGATGCATCCCAACAGGATTGATCCCCCTTGAATGGATCCCAACAGGACTGACCCCCCTTAGATGGATCCCCTTGATGTACCCCCATTGATGGATCCCTTTTGGATGAATCCCTTTGCATGGATCCCCTTGGATGAACACCCCTTGGATGGGCCCTCTTAGATGAATCCCCTTGATGGGTCCCCATTGATGGATCCCTCTTGGACAGACCTCATAGATGAATACCCTAGGTCGAACCCCATTGGATGGACCACTTGGATGGACTCTTCCTGTAGATGGATCTCCCAGGATGGACCTCTACCTTGGATGACCCCCTTGGACAAACCTCCTTATCGAGATCCCTCTTGGATGGACCCCTTGGATGGATTTCCCCTTGGACAGACACTCCTTGGACGGCCACCTTTGGATAGACCCCTGCCTTTGATAGGCTCCCTTCTTGGTTGGATCCCCCTTAGATAGGTGCCTTGGATGGAGATGCTTCTTGGCCAGAATCCCCCAAGCCCCCCATGCGTCGCCACCCCAAACCTTGTAACCCCGGATGATGCCATTGTGGGCCTCAGGAGGAGGTGGCTCCCAGCTCACGACCACAGTGCCGTTCCCCGTCTCAGCCTGGCCCACGGTGACGTGCTGGGGTGCTGCGCTTGGCACTGTCGGGATGGAGGTACTGAGACTCCTGGAACCCCCAACAGACCTCCCCATCCTCCAGGTGGGCATCCCTGGGAGCACCTCACGCCCAGCTCACCTTCCTCAGGTATCCAGAGGTGCCTGCTGTTGCTGTCCAAGCCCTGGGTCCCTCCAGCGTAGGGTTGGACCTTGAACTCATACTTGCAGCCCCTGCGGAGCGCAGGGATGATGGTGCTGAGCTCCCTGCCTGCATTGTGCTGGGTCCAGGAGGTGGTGGCAGGGAGCAGGCAGCGGTACAGCACCATGTAGCCCTCTGGTGCCGGTGCTGGCGTCAGCATCTGGAGGGGATGTGAAGGGTTATGAGGCATGGTGAGACACAGATGGGACACAGGGATGGAGCTCCAGCCTCATCCCTGTGTCCCATCCCACCCCTCTGGTGGGGACATCCCAACATCACACCAACCCGCCAGCGGAGCCGGACAGCAGCAGTGGGCAGTGCAGTGCCGTTGTCCAGGTACAGCCGCACGGCCAGCAGGTCCCGTGGCACAGCTTCCCACCGGCCCGTTGGCAAGCGGTCTATGGGGCAGAGGAAAGATAACAGCAGCACTGGGCAGGAGCAAGGTCACTCAGCCACCCAGCCCAGATACCCATGTCTCCTTGGAAAGACACGCTCAAATGGACTCTTTGGATGGACATCTCTTGGATGGATCCCCTTGGACAGACACCCTTTGATGAATCTGTCTTGGATGGACCTCCTTTGATGGATGCCATGATAGACTCCCATTGATGCGTCCTTCTTAGATGGATCTTTTGGATGGATGCCTCTTGTTGGATCCTCCGTTAATGGACCTCCCACCATGGACAATCCCCCTTAAATAGACCTCTCTTGGACAGACTCCCCTTGGGTGACCTCCTTGTATGAACCCCATTAGATGGACCCTATTAGATGGCTCCCTTTGCATGGGCCCCCAGATGACTGTGGGTCCCTGTGGCAGTGGAGGCCACAGGGGTCCCACCACTCACTGTCCACGCGGAGGTGGGCGGTGGCGGCGGCGGTGCCCAGCTGGCTCTGTGCCGTGCACACGTAGGTGCCGGCATCGGTGGGCGTCACAGCGTAGAGGCGCAACGTGTTCTCGTGATCCACCTCATACCTGTGGGTCACCAGGTCTCCATCAGCCCCATCACCACCCCACCTTGGGGATGGGACACCTCCACCCTGCCACTACCTACCTGCCCCAGGGCAGGTCCCCACGTTCCTTGTGCCACTGCACCCGTGGTGCTGGGTCACCCTGGGCACCGCAGCCCAGCTCCACAGTGCTGCCGGCCACCGCCACGGCGTCACTTGGGCGTCGCACAATGGTCGGCTTCTCTGGGGGGGACATTGAGGATGTGGCATCAGGACCAGGTGTGACATGTTCCCCACCCATGGGACACCCTTGGCTTACCCAGAACAGAGACGCGGGCGCCCCGGCTCTCCCTCTCGCCCGCCGCATTGGCTGCCACGCAGACGTAGATCCCGGAGTCGCTCCGCCATGCCGGTGCCACCCGCAACTTCCCATTGGTGACCACGTACCGGTCACCCACCAAGTCCAAGATCATCCCGTCCTTTTTCCAGGTGACGCGGGGTTCAGGGTGCCCCGAGGGGGGGACACAATCCAGCTCCAACACTTGCCCCACCGTGGCCACCAAATCCCCTGGCTGCAGGCGGAAATTGTCTCGCAGCGCTGCGGTGGGGAGGGGACACCATGGGTGGGGGGAGGTGAGACAGAATTTTTTTGGGGCCCCCCCCACCCACATAATCCCCGTGGAGTGTCCTTACCTGCTGCAGTTTGGGGTGCTGGGGCTGTGCCGGGGGTGTGGCAGCCTGTGGGGTGACACGGAGGACGGTGGGTGCACCGAGCGGGGCATGGTCTCAGCCCCAATGGGTGGGTGGGGGACAGAGTTAAGGGTATTTCGCCCCCCGCCCCCCCTCCGGGGGGCTGCACTCACCTCCTCGGGGCAGCGCAGCGAGGCAGAGCCCCAACTTCAGTGCCATCACCCAGCCGCCCGCCATGCTGGCTCCGGTGAGCCTTCCTGCTTCCTCCCTAAATCCCAGTCCCTCCCTGCCGGCACCGGGGCTGGCTCCGGCTCCGGATGGGGGGTGACAATAGCCGGACGTGGGGGCCGGGAAGCACCGGGGGAAGAGATGGACACAAACAGCTCAGCAAAGTCACGGCGGTGGGAGAGCCCAGTTGCGGTGGCACGGGCAGCACCTGAAGGCAGCAGGGCTGGGGACACTGGTGTTTAATGAATTTAATTAATCAGAAGAAATTCCACACGCACACCCCCCATCCCCTGCCGTATTCAGAGGAAGATGAGTAAAGAAGAAACAAGCTCTCAGCTGGGGACACCATCAGTAGGGGCCAGAGTGAACAGTCCAGGGTCTCCTTAAATTTGTGTGCCAGCCACGTGCATCAAGCTTGTCCGGTCTCAGCTATGACCCATCTCTGATATCCCCCCACCCCTTGGGGGCACCCTGTCCCACAAAGACACCCAAGGGTGCTGCTGCCGGCCGGGTAGCATGTTTAGTTTATTGGTTAGTAGCGTGCCCCGGGGTGCCCCGGCACCCACCCCGGGTGCCCCGGGGCCCGGCTCGCTCAGCCGGCCGCTCTCCGGTTTTCATCCTAAACCTATTTCCCGGGAAGGCCTGGGGGAGAGGAGACGGTGCGCGCCCCAAAACCAGGGATTTTCACAGAAAATCCAGGCACAGCAGAGGGCTAGCACTTCGGCCAGGGGCTCGAGCCCGTGTTTAGGGGATGGTGCAGCCAGGGAGCTGGGCGGGGGGAGGAGCGAGCCCCCCAGTCAGGCCGCCTGCGTGCATGGGCGCTTGGCTGAGCGTGAGCGCACCCCGGCTCTGCGCAGCGCTGGGCACCCGCGCACGGGGGTCCACGTGCTGTGGCGGGCGGGCACGGCGCTGCTGCACGGCCCAGGTGTGGGTGTGCTTGCTCAGCGTGCTCCCAGCGTGCTCAAACGTGCTCCATGCATGGTCTCAGCTGCATGCTCCCTGCAGGCTCTTTTCACGTGCTCCATGCACGCTTCTTCCGCATGCTCGGTGCATGCCCTCTGCAAGTGCTGCAGGCAGGCGCTCTCCTCACAAGCTCCGTGCGTGCCTTCCTGCGAGCCTCACTGTGCTCTTCTCTCACATGCACACTTCCCCGGCACACTCTGCGCACACTGTCTGCAAACACCACAAGTGCGCTCTCTCCACACGCTCCACGCACGCTCTGCACAGACTCTCTCTGCACATTCGTGCTCTCTGCACGCCCCATGCACACTCTGCACACTCTGCGCAGACTGTCTGCACGTGCTTCGTGTGTGCTCTCTCTCTACGCAGTCCCTGCGGTCTTGGCTGCACGCTCTGTGCTTGCTCTCTCCGCACACTCTGTGCACATTGTCTCCGTGTGCACTCTCTGCACGCTCTTGTGCATGCCTTGCACCCTTTGTCACGCTCTGTCTGCATGCAATGTGCATGTCCTCTTGTATGCTTGGGGCACGCTCGGTCTACACGCTCCGTGCACGCTCTCTCCACGCACTTCGTGCATGCTCTGCATGACATCCCCACACACGCTGTGGACGCTCTCCAGTGCACACATGCCCTTTTGTGTGCTCTGTGCAAACCCTCTCTGTGCACGCTCTCTGCATGCTGCGTCGGCACCCTCTGTGCGAGCTCTCCCCACACGTTCCGTACGCATCCTCTTACACGCTCCGCGCACGCTTTCTCTGTGCACCGTGTGCAAGCTTTTTCTGCACCTTCCCCGCATGCCCTCTTGCATGTTCCATGTACGCTCTCTCTGCACGCTCACTCTGCACACGCTGTGCAGGCTTTCTCTGCACACTGTCGGCGCACTGTCTTGCACACTCCCTCCACGCTTACTCCGCACACTGCATGAACACTGTCTCTGCACGCTCTGTGCCTGCCCTCTTGCACGCTCTCTCTGCATACTAAGTGTACGGTTTGCCTGCACGCTCTGTGTGCACTCTCCATCTGCATACTCCATGCACGCTCTGCACATGCCCTTTTGCACGCTCCCAGCAAGCACACGTGCTTCTTACATGCTCCCTGCACGCGTGTCCCGGTGAGAAAGTCATCCAAGCGACACCCCGGGAAGTCGGGGGACGGAAGAGGGGAGCTCCGGGTGGGATCAATAGCAAATTAGTGACTTTACGCCCAGCCAAACGATGCCCGGAGGCGGGAGCGGGGCTGTACCAGCGTCCCCACTCACTTGCCGCCGCCCCAGCGCGCACATGTCCCCCCCCACTCAGGCGCTGATCTCCACGGCGTTGGCCTCTTCCTGCTCCCGGATGACGTGGACACCAGCAGTTCGCAGCAGCCGCGGGGCTCCCCGGGACCGCGCAGGCGACCCTGGCGGTGACCTGTGCGTGCGCGTCGAGGCGGGCGAGCGAGCTGGCGACCGATGGTAACGACGAGTTGAACGCCCCACCGGTCCCGGCGAGCGGCCAGCCGCTGGGATGGGCGAGCTGGTGTAGCCTGGTTCAACTGTGCCGCGGGGTTCGGGTGACGAATCCTCCTCCGCCTCCGGCGAGTCCTGCCAAAAGTCAAGGGTGGACGGGCATGCGAAGGGTGCAAGACCCGGTGCCGTGGCACGAAGCTGGCGTGCAGCCAACAAGCCACCGGCTGCTCACCTTGTCCTTGAGGATGTACAGGGCCACCGGGTTTTTGCGCTCATGCTCGCCACTCCGCGGGATGCCCTCGGCTGCGTGGAGGCAAGGCGTCGCTTACCACACCGGCAGTGCTGGCATTCCCCAACCCACCACCGCCACGCTGGGGACGGCACTCACCCTCGTGCTTCAGGCGCTCCTCATCCTGCTCGGCATATTCGGAGGCCGGTTGTGTCTCTGCTTGCCGCTTCTCCCTGGGGAAAGGGGAGAGGTGGGGCAGCACTGGCACCGCGGTGTGGGGAATGGCCCGTGGTTCAGCCAGGAAAGGACACAGTGCTGTGGTGAGGGAGAGATGGCATAGGGTGGGATGTGGTAGGATGGGATGGGGTGAGGTGAGGTGAGACAGAATGGGATAGGATGGGATGGGACAAGATGGGATGGGGTGTGGTGGGATAGGATGGGGATGGGGCAGGGACAGGACAGATGGGTCAAGGCAAGATGCAATGAGATGGGATAGGGTGTGGTGGGACGGGACGGGACAGGACGAGACGAGACAAGGTGGCGTGGGATGGGACAAGATGGGATGGGACAAGATGAGATGGGATAGGATGGGATGGGATGGGATGGGATGGGATGGGATGGGATGGGATGGGATGGGATGGGACGGGACGAGACGAGACGAGACGGGACAGGATAAGAGGAACCCCCTTTGGCTCCTGCGTTACCCGCAGCCGTACTTCTTGGAGGGTTTCCAGCAGGCACAAACGGTCACCAGGGTGACGAGGAGGAAGATGCCGCCTGTGGAGAGGATGATGTAGAGGGAGCTCCGGCCTAGGGGAGAGGAATAAGGGGTGACTCACACTCCAAATTTTAGCTGGGAGCATCTGAATGGGATGGCCAGCTCGGGGTTGTGGGAGGGGGGAATGAGTGGCTTACGGTAGACGGTGAGCTTCACGGGGATGCTACGGCCATGGCTGATGGGGTTCTCCACCAAGCAGCTATAGACATCGTCATCTGCCATGAGGACACGAGTGATGGTGAGGATCTTCTGGTCAGGAGAGAGGAGCAGGCGGGAATCGTTGCTCAGTGGCCGCCCGTCCTTCAGCCAGGTGTAGGTGGGCTTGGTGCCGTTCTCATGCGAGCAGTTGAGGGTGAAGAACTCGCTGAGTTCTAGCACAGTCGAGGAGGCCACCAGCACTTGCGGCTTCGAGATGGGGACTGCAGGCAAGCAGGGGAACCAGGGTGACACCATGTCTCATGGGATGGATGGGCCCAGGGGATGGGAAAGGGGACATCAAAACCCCACCAGGGACGTAGCTTGGCAGCATGGGCTGGTTGAACTCCCAAAAAACACCTCCCGGTTGGAGAAATCCCTCCCAAAAAGTGGTCAGGGAAGATGTCTCATGGAGAATTCAGTTTCCACTGAATGTCCTTTGTGCACTTACTGTCCACAGTGAGGTTGATGGTCTTTTCGCCAGTGAAAGTGTCGTCGGTGATGGACACCTCCACCTCGTAAGCACCTTCATCAGCCAACTGCAGGGGGTTGATGAGCAGCGAGCCATTCTCCAGCACCCGGATGCGGTCACGGTAATCGGGCCGCAGGTTGCCGATGATCTCGGTGCCAATGGACTGGACGACGGTGATGGGCTTGTCACGCTTCAGCTGCCACTTGACCACCGGCTTGTCGGCGCTGGCGCTGGCGTAGCGCACCGACAGCAGCGCCGCTTTGCCTGCTGTGCCGCGGACCAGCGGTGTGGGGCTGGTGATGTTCACCCCCGCCAGCAGACCTTGGGGTGGGGAGAAAAGGTGGGGTGCCAAGTCCGGGCAGGCTGCCTGGTCCTTTGAGCCCAGAGAAAAATGGGGGACCTTCTCCCAGAGCGGTGCTGAGAGCCCCTGAAATGCATCACGGGTGCTGGGATGCCCAACCCTCATGTAGGCGGGTGGTTTGCATAATCCTTTGCAAAGATGCATGCATCACCCCAAAAACTGCATCGGGGTGGGGGGTGGGGGTTCATCATCCAGGTTGATGCAACCCTTTGCAAAAATGCATGTGTCACCCCCAAACCTGCATCAATGGTGGGAGCCCTCCTGCAGCCAGGCTGATGCAACTCTCTGCAAAAACACACGCATCACCCCAAAAAAGTGGACGGGGGCAGGAGCTCTCCTGCATCTGGGTCAATGCAATGCTTTGCAGAAATGCATGCATCACCCCAAAACCTGCACCGATGGTGGGAGCCCTCCTGCAACCTGGTCGATGCAAGTCTTTGCAAAGATGCATAAATCGCCCCGAAAACTGCACGGGAGGGTGGGAGCTCTTCTGCAGCCAGGTTGGTAAAACACCCTGCAAAGGTGTATGCATCACCCCCAAAAAATGCCGGGGCGGGGGGCGAGACCCTCCTGCAGCTGGATCGATGTCACTCTTTCAAAAACGCATGTATCGTCCCCAAAAAGTGTGCATGGAGTGGGAGCATCCCCCCAAGGCCAGGACAATGGAATCCTCAGCAAAAATGCATGCATTGCCCCCCAAAATTGCATGGGAGGGTGGGAACGCTCCTGCAAGCAAACTGATGGAGTGCTTTGAAAAAATACATGTATTGCCCCAAAAACTGCACGGGGCGGGGGGGTAGGGTGTGGATTTTTGCATCCCACCCCCAGCCCCGCTGGATGCTCCAGTGCAGCCAAACAACCCCCCCCAACCCCACCAAGGTGCAAAACTGCGTCATGGGGGTTGGTGCACGCGCATTGCTCCTCAGCACTGGTTTTAAGCCAAAAGAGGCAGGAAAAAGTGGAAAAAAATGGTGTGGGGTTTGTTTTTTTTCCACAGGGAACACCCAAAACAGCCTCTCTCCCCAAAATACCGTAGCCTCATCCCCTCCCCCTTACCAGCCCGGGGGTATCACCCACAAACCCCCACCCGGATGCCGTCATGCGATAGCGAACAAACCCCATATTGAAGGGAAGGAGAGGGGGGGAGAGTAGGAAAAGCAGCTGGGGAGGGTGAAGAGGGAGCAAGAAAGGCTTTAAACAAGCCCGAAAAGTCATGGGACCTATTGGTATGCAGCGTCCATCCGTCCGTCCTCCCAAGCACCGCGGAGCTCGGCGCCAAAAACATGCCCCGACCACAAAAATTTATTGGAATCCTACCGGGAAAAGCCAAGCACAGGGTGGGAACATGGCTTTTAATGCATCCTTGCACCCCAAGCATCCCCAAAATGCTGCTTTTTAACCGGTTCCTCCCATTTTGAACCCAATTGTTAATTTTTTTGTCCACTCTGGGTAATAAATTTGGGAGTTAATTAATAAATCAGGCAATATTCCCATATTCTACAGCATCCCTGGTTTAGGGATGGAGATCTCCCACCCCTCCTTGCTGAAAAAAAAACCCCACTTGAAATCCTCATTTTCCCCCTATTTTGTGGAATAAGTTCCAATTTCTTTGGAAAACAGTGCAGCAGCATTTTTGGGGGGCCCATGGGTGCAGCCCGGGTGCTTTTTTGGGGTGCAAATCAAAGATAACTGGCTTTGCATCCTTGGCTCATTCAGAGGGAAGTGGGGCCTCCTTGGGGCTGGTTTTGGGTCCAAACTTTGGTAAAACAGCGCAAAATGATTCAAAGTGATTTTCCCGCGTTGCCAGATGGGGAGGTTTAGGGGTTGGTTGAACCCCCAAATGTGGGTATTTGGGGAATAAATAAACCGGGGTTGCAGCGGGATGGGGCAAACAGGACTGAATTTAGAAACGGGGTGAAAAAAAGGGGTTTTTGGGAAAGCTGAAGGATGGGTAAGAAAACAGATTTCAGGATGCTGAAAAACGAGTAAAAAAGGGGGTTTTAGGGAAGCTGAAAACCTGGGGAGAAGCTCAGGGGGTGCCAGTGCCGGATCCACACACCTCCCCCCCCAGCAGAACCCACTTGGTTCTGGAAAAGTGTTTTTCCCGGTTTTTATTCCAAATTTTCCCCCTTTTTTTTCCTCTCCCAAGAGAAGGGATGCCTGATGGTGCAGCGACCCCCCTTCAAGCCCTCCATTTATCCATCCTCATCGCACTCCCCCACCCCCATCCTCCACCTGAATACCCCCAAACCCCATGGAAAAAATGGGGAAAACCCTTGAAAAATGGGCAACCCCCCCTACCTGCATGCAGCGCCAGGAGCCAGGCCACCTGCAGCAAGCAGGGGGGAGCGGGGTGGCCCCGCGGGGCGGCCGGCGCTCCCCACATTTCGGGCAGGCTCGCCCCCCGAATCGCTCCGCTTCCCCACTCCGGGCACGTCCCTCGGCGCTCCCGGCTTTGCCTTCTGCCCGGCTCATTTTTTTTTTTTTTCCCTTTTTTTTTATGTTGTTCTTTCCTTTCTCAATAGAGCCCTGTGTCCCGGCGGCTTTGGCCTCCCCAGCGGCCTCGAGCTGACATTTATTTGGGGAAAAAAACACTCAGATTTGCAATTTTCCCCCCTCCTTTTCCATGTTTCCCCCAGCCCGGGGCAACGCTGGAGGTCAGGGCCATCACCCCATCGAGGCCGGCTGAGGTTTGCCATCCCCTCTGTGGACAATCCCATGGGATTTGGGGCTCCCATTAAATTGAGGGGTTTATTTTTAGGGGGGCATTTTGAAAAGCTGGACTGCTTTTGAAAGCCCCCACACCCTCCCCAAAGGAGCTCCCCCTCCTATTTTTTTTTTCTTTTTTTCCTCTTCCCAGGCTTTAAAACGAAGTCCCGGCCATACCCGGGCTGGGTTTCAGCTCTGGTGCCAATTAGCGCCGGTTCCCTGGACATCGCTGAATAGGGCAGCGGGGATGCGGGGCAGGATGCCCAGAGTTGCTTCCCACCCCCCCTCCTGAGACCTGCCAAGCTCATCACCCCAGTGAGGCACCACCCGCCCCCTCCAGGAGGCTCCGGGCCCCCGAGAAGGGCGGTGAGGCCTCCAGCATCCAGCCCCGGCGGGATGTAGATGCTCGGGGGGGGAGACTTGGAGACTTCTTGGGGGACAACACGGGGGGACGCGGTGGGGAGGTGATCTGGGGGGCGCTTTGGGAGGTGCTATATATGGGGAGATGCTCTACGCCGTCAGCAGATCCCGTGGTGGCTCAGGGGGGCTGTGGGGACGCTGCAGAGGCATTTTAAGGGGTGTCCCTGGGATGCTCTGGGGGCACCGGGCAGTCACTACCGCCCCCCCGCTT
>VXAK01002347.1:29156-45729 GCA_013399435.1 Arenaria interpres
TCAAAACCCGCCTGGACAAGCTCCTGTGCAACTTGCTCTGGGTGGACCTGCTTTGGCAGGGGGTTGGAGGAGATCATCTCCGAAGTCCCTTCCAACCCCGTGTGATCCTGTGATTCTGTAATACGCTTCTGTACGCCAGTGAATTTTATTAAAAATAGATATGTTAGTGCCTCCTGCAGCAGAATTGCAGATGGAGCGGAGCTGGCAGCGTTTGATGTCGCTCTGGTTTGGTTTCATGGGAACCAGGGTGGATTTCTCCCTGTTCTTGGGTTGGTTGTGCTGACCTTGATTCGGTGCCGTAGTGCTCCTGGCAGCCAGCGGGATGTCGTGAGCGTCTCACCCGGTGTTTATGAAGCTGATTTTCACTCGCCCCTTTCCTCCATCCCTTCAGACTGCTTTTTCTTGCTTTAGGCCGTGCTGCGGTGACAGCCAGGAGAGTGATACCGGGTTTCTTTAAACTGTGGTAGCATCAGCAGGATCACTTGGCTTGACTTCGAGAACCTTAAAAAAAAAAACAACCAAAAAAACCAAACCAAACCAGCTTGTTTTCTGTAGGTCATTGCCTTAAATCTTTTACTTCAGATGGTAAACTGCTTCCCTGATGCTCTTCTAGCCTTGCTTTTGCGGAGCATTAATGGGATCAGAGGTTGGCCTGTTCCTTTCCCATCTGGGCTTGGAATATTTGAGCATCCTTTCTTGGGAGCAGGAGCTGGGAGTTGCAGTATGAGGCTGCCTTTTTTCCTTTCGGTGTGTTGCAGAGGTGTGTGCGCTCCATATCTGGCTAGCGAGATTCAATCCAAGCTCATAATAATTAATTATACACTGTCCAAGCTGTTATTGCACAGATTTTGAAATAAAACTTTGTTAAGTTCGCTCTGGGTGCCACTTGCCTGGCTCCTGGATGCAGGCGTGGGAAGGGGAGGTGGAATACAACCCGCCGCGATGCAGCAAAACTCGATCCATGTGGCAAAACTCGATATAAAATGGTCTTTTGCCCCTCGTAGGCAGCAGCTTGCCAGGTGGAGGAGGAGCTGAAGGAGCAGCAGCGGGAGAAGGCGGCCAGCCTGAGGCGCTTCCAGGGAGAGGTGAAGCAGCGAGTGAACCGGCAGGTTGGGATGCGACGGAAGCAGCAGCTGCAGAAGTCCTGCGAAGCGGTAAGCAGACTTCTGGAGCAACGTAAATCAGGAAAAAAAAAACCCCACTAGACCTCAAGTCAAGGGGTTAATAAGAAAAAATGAGAAAACTCATGGTCACGACAGACCCCGTGACCGCAAATGATGTCCCCTCCAGCCAGGGCAGTGTGGCAACGTGGCTCGCTCCGGTGCTGAAGGTGCTTTTATAAGCCTTTTGCCTCCCTACAGAAAGGTCACTGGCTCTCTGGGGCAGCAGAAGAGAGTCCCGGTGCCCTGTGCAGAATTGCACAGAGTTAAAAAATAGCCAGGCCAGAGCTGTGAATGATGTGGACGTCTCCTGGTCAAAATTTAAACACATCAGCTTCCTTCTGCTGTCCCTTTTCCAGGGGAAATAGTTTGCAAGCAACACTTCCTTGCTCTCTCCGCATTCCCAGTTCCCCTGTGGGCTTGTTTTAGGTTATCCCGTGAATATATTTAATCCTTTCTGCTTTTAAACAACTGCCAGGGACACTTGCCAGAAACTCACTGCGGAGCAAGAAAGGAATGCACTGAAATGTCAACAGTTTTGGCCGCCCCTGGGGTGTTTGGGCTCTTTCCAGGGCTGGGGAGGCAATGCCTGAGTGGGGATGTCCTCACCTAACTCTGCCAGTGCTGCTCCGGGCTGAAAGCCTGCAGATGCCTTCACCCCACAATGGCTCTTCGTGCCCCTCTCAGTATGGAGAGCAGAAATGACCATACCCAAAAATGCCACCAAATAGATCTAGCAGCTCCCGGGCAGCACGAGTGACGTCCTGCTGGATGATGATTAGAGATTTACATGCAGCTTTTTAACCTGGGGCTCTGTGGTGGCAGGCAGAGAGGGAGAGCTGCCTGACCGTGCGGTGCTGGGACTCGGCGCCGCGTCTGACCCCCAAGAAGAGCACGTGCCTGTTCTGCAGCCGCCCCGCGCCCGCCATCCGCTGTCCCAGCGCTCCCGCCGCCCCGGCACAGCGGCAGGGGGGGCACAGCGAGCCCTTCCAGCAGCAAGCCAACATGGTGAGCTCTTCCCCTCCTGCGTTTTTCCTCATGATGCTGGTTCCTCGTGGTTTGAAGGGCAGGACAGGCAATATTTATCTTTCTACCCTCTATTGCAACACATCCCTAGTTATTTTTTTTTTATACTGAATGAAACACTGACTTGTGTTTTCACTCTGGTTTACTGCAAATTGTCGTACTCCTCCATATCCCTTACGGGAGCCTCAAAACTGATAGTAAATGCCCTCCTGGAGGATGCTGTGGTTGAACTTGCCTTTCTGCTTGTAGATCCGGGGGATTTTTCCCTCTGCAGGCAAGGACTTGCTGCTGGGCTGGCGTGTCGTGCTGGAGAGGCGGCACTAGGTGGTGCCACCTCATTGCAGCTTGTCTCCTGCAGCCCGGGAGTGTGGGGTCACCAAATCTTAGAGAAACTGCCCTAAGGGACTGTTTTAAGCTATTTTTTAATAGTGATGCTTATGCTGCATGTGGTGTTTTAGGAGGTGTGTTTGCCCAGGGGCTGGGGTTATTCCAGGTGAAGCACCGCTTCCCCTGTGCCAGGGAATCCCTCCCGGCCGGACACCGGGCAGGACAGCTGAGGATCTGCGACTTGTGGCATCTCAGGGGGGTGATTTGGGAGCAGATGGGCTGTCACCAAGATCTCCACCGTGCATGGATCAGGACGTTGGGGCAGCTCTGAAAGACACTTTGGGTTGCAGGTTACCTTATACCGGTTTGTGAACCTAAGTGTGTTGAGTCTCTTGATTAAAGGCCCTTGGTTGGAGCAGGGTACATTAGGAGATCCCTTCTGTGCAGCTAAATTCCTTGGTGTAGCCCTCAAGGAAAGCAGGTAGTGATCTCTTGTTTTTTCTTGTCTTCACCTTCCCTCATCACGGCAGCTTAACAGAACCATGAAGCAAGTTCGGCGCAGGCTGGCCTCCTGCAGGACCCTGCCCCAAGGAGCGGGTGCCCCTGAGCTCCCAGGTGGCATCTGGAGGCGAGAGGTGAGCGAGGGCTGCCTGGGGTTGGGGGAGAAGGAATCATCTTGCAAACCCTTGAAGGTCTGGCTCTGATTAGCGAATCCAAAGTGTAGTTCAGTGAATTTCCCCAGCAGAAGTGAAAAAAACCAGGGTTTTTGTGACCCACCTGATGATTAGCCCCCAGAATTTGGTGGCCCGAGGGCTCTGTCCCCCTGTTCTTGCTGCCTTTCAGAGAAGGCAGGAGGATAAAGTGGGTGAAAACCTCTCTGTTTGCAGAGACTAATGGGAGATAAATTAGGACACAGGAATTCAAAGAAGATTTTTTTTTTTTTTTAAAGGCTGAGATTGTGATCTGGGTGTCTGGGAGGAATGTGATGATCAGCCCTCCCCTTATGTGCCTTTTATTTCTTCAGCAAACCTCAACAACTCTTTCCCTTGCATCAATCCCTTGTTTTGTGTGTGTGGCAAAGATAGGGAGGGTTTTCCTCACCCAGGGCTGACTAACAGAGAATCGTTGGCACTCATCTGCTTTCCTCGAAGCAGTGCACTGTAAGGAGGTCAGTCCCCAGTGCCTCACCTTTTGTTCTGTTGAATTTCATCCTGCTTTTGTCACTCCAGTTGTGAAGAGCAGCTTTGTGTCGCAGCTATTATACTGCTTTCCGTGCCAAGACCTTTCTTGAACTGACGTACTTTGTCTGTCCGTCCTGGAGAGCACCAGCAGCAACCCAACCCGGTGTTTTGTCTTGCTGCCTCCTCCGCAGCCAGTTTCCTGCCCATCTTGCAGTTCTTCATTCCCATCTCTTTCTGGGGTTCATCAAAGGTGAAGTAGATCTTGGCTGGCTGTTACCTAGAAAATACCTTTTATATAAGGGCTGCTCCTGCTCTCTGTGTACTGTTGGATTTCTGTTGAAGGAAGTCAGCTTTGTGAACCAGAGTTGTGGAAACAGTGTAATTATGGGTTTGAAAAACCTTGTTATGTATTTCGGACACTAAACGTACCTTCATTGTAAGTCTTCAGTGCGTTCAGACTGCTCAGCAAGATGGGAGTGATTCATTACTTGGCTATTAGCAGCACTAAAGCCTCGCATTAATAATACAGTGGCTGTACGCAAGCCGGAGGGTGACAGAAGATGGCAAGCGGGATGCGTGGGAGTCCCGTGGCCCCGTGGCGAGTCATCTGGAACAGTGAGAAGGCAGCTGGGGGTATCGGGGCCATCCACCAACCTCAGCCCTGCTGCAGCCACAGTTAATCTGTGCTCTCTTCACACCTGTGGCAAGGAGGATTTAACGGCTTCCCTAGGCCGTTTATTCCAGGAGGAATATATTGATTTATTGCATGACTCCCTTTTATTACTCCAAGAGAGCGAAGAAAAAAAAGCTCTACTATTAATCAGAATCTTTCTTTCTGTGTGAAGGTTTGCCATGTTCACACCAGGCAGGACAGCAGCTTGTTCCCTTCTCTTCAGATGCAAAAGGCTGATTTAACTGCCCTGGCAATTGCTGCCTGTCCTGGTTTGAGTGGGACTAATTTATCTGCTAATGCTTGGGAAAACTGCACTTTCAGAAGACTCCAGTGTCTGAATTAATGAAAATAGTTGCTTTATAGTCAGCTATGGGATGTGGGAATTCAGGGTCTTGGTGATTTTGAGCCTTGCCAGGTGTGGGGACAAGGAGGAGTGAGACTGGAGCACTTGACCCAGGCTGCCACAAGATTATTCCATACCATGAACGTCACATTATATATAAATTAAGAAGTTTACTGCATAGTGCTCTCTCTCTGCCTTGATGACTGTACCCCTGCAAACTCCTGGTGCCGGAGCCCTGAGCCCTTCCCTTCCTCCCGAAGCCACCAGCGCTCGCGGGGTCCTACATTGGCTGTCCCTGCGGGGAGTGCACAGCTTCTGGGGGTGGGATGGGCTGAGCGTATTCCTTGTGTATTTTATATTGGTATCGGGATCAATACCAGTCCTTTAGTGTTACTGTTAATTATCTAGTCTTATCCTATGAAATCTATTTATATTTCAACCCTTGTGTTTCCTTGTTTTCCCCAATTCCCCTTCCCGGGTGGAGAGGGGTCATCGGGTGACAGATGGTCTAATTATTCTAAGTATTCTATCAATTGTCTAATTGACAGTAAATTGTTATGGGTTTCTCAAACCGTAACACTGCCTTAGTGCACTGCCTTGCCCTTTGCGTTTGTCCTTGCTGAATTTCCTTGTACTGTCCATTCCAGCTGATTTATTTGGTTTGAGCCCAAGCTTTTTTAGCTTGTGCTCAAATACTTCTGCAACTTCAAGTTGCTTGGCGGGGTTGGCGAATGTCATCAAGATGCTGTTTACTTCCATCATCCAGGCTGATAATGAAATTGTCAAGCAGAACCTCCCAAGTTCTTACTCTGTTTTTGTGCCGTGAACTCCTGAGACTGAATTTGGGTAGTGTTTTTAATCAGCCCCATATAATAGTTTCATCTAACAGGTATGTCTTTACACAGATGTTGAATTAGGCCATGTCAAAAGCTAAGCTCAAATCGAGGTATCTTCTCCTGTGCTTTGCCTGAGGCCTCTTTCTTCTGTTGCAGGAGAAATTCAAACCAGCTAGACATGACTTGGTCTTGACAAATTTATGCTGATTGCTGCTTATCTTGTTCTCTAGCAGCTTACAGGCAGTTGGCAAGGTGATTTCCTCTTGTTTTTTCCAGAAGTCAGGCAGTTAAACTCTTGAGGCAGACCTCTTTTGTATTTCCTTTTGCCCTCCTTTTATTCAAAGTTAGGTACTCCTAACTTAGGAGTTAGGTCATGCCATTTTCTGATAATCTGAACCTCCATAGATGTCGGGAAAAGGGAGACTGTTAGCAGCTTCTGTGCCACTCCTGGCAGTAACCCAGGGCAGGTCCTGCCTGCTTAAAAACCTCAGCATCTAGGAATAATCTTAACTTTTCCTTGCCCAATTCTTGCTGGTACTATGGGCTCAGAGCGAGCGTTTGGCTGAACACCAATGCCCAGAAGCATAAAACGCTGTTCGTGGTGTCCTCTGACAGCTGTCCTTCTTGAGTAGTGAGGCCTTTTGTCTCTCTTCCCAAAGCCTGACTTGTAACCTTCATCTCTCGTGTTTTACTTGCAGCTTTGGCCTTTCTGGCACTTGTTTTGTTTTCTTGTCCCCGTGCGTTTGTGTTGTCTCCTGCGTGATTCCTTTGGCAATCTGAGCCGTGCTCCGCTTCCCCTGTGCTCACGTGGATTGCGGGTGCAAGAGCAGCTTGGGATTTAGCCAGGCTTGTCTCACGCCGTGCTTCTTGTCTTCCCACTCCAGCCGGGCAGTTTGCATTTGCTCAGTTTAAAGGAACTGTTGCTTCTCCTTCAGTCCCGTTTTCTGTGTTTTCTTTTATTTTTCCTTCTTCCCTCCCAAAAGTTGCATTCCCTGCAATCAATAATAATCCATGTTCCCACAATTGTTGCTTTTCTTCTCCCCCACAGATTTCTTTTCAGGTCAAAAACATCCAAAGAGTTTTTTCCCTGCTTTCCCAAACAGATACCAAGCTGGTAATTGTGTGGAAATGACCTGTCTGGTGTTTCAGATGATCCTGTTTCCCAAGTCTTCAGCCTCTCTGCCTTTAGCGCTTGGTGGACTGCTGGAGGTCACCAGTGGGACAGCACCCACATTCTTTCCCCTGGTTGATCATTCCTCAAAGTTGGGTGGTGTTTTCTTCCACAGTTTCATTTCCTTCTGCCTTTCAGACCATCCTTACAAAACAATAACCATTGCTCTCTTTTCCCTTGTCCTCACCAAAGCAGCTTTTCTGTGTTGTGCCTCTGTCATAACAGGGTTGATAGAGTAATTCCTATGCCTATCAAATAATTCCATGTTCAGACTAACTCCGGGTGGCCCTCCATCCTTCCTGCATTGCCGTGGAGGCATCTCAAGGCATCCCTGGCTTGTTGATCTATCCTCTCCCTCTGCCAGCAGCCCTGCTTTTTTCCCTTCCCAGCGTGCTAAAGGGACGGCAAGGCAGGGAGAGGAAGAAAAAAAAAATCCTGGCTCCAATCTTGCTTCTGGCATTTTGATTTTTTTAGTTTGTAGGAAACAATCTGCTGCCTCTCAAAATATTGTTAATTGCCACCGGGGAGCCTGCCCACTTACCATCTGAAGGAGTATGCTACGTACTTGAGTGTCATTCCAGAGATCCCACCACCCCCCAAGCTCCTTGTGGTTGCGAAACAGTGCCTGGAGAGGTCTTCTCCTTGTCATTCCTTCTCCCCCCGCACATCTGTCCCTCTAGTTCTGCAGTTGGTGAGAACTTTGTCATGAGTTACCCTGTGAAATTCAGATTTTCTGGCTCTGGTGCCCTAGAGTGATGCTTGAACACATCACAGAATCACAGAATGGTTTAGGTTGGGAGGGACCTTAAAGATCATCCAGTGCCACCCCTTGCTCTGGGCAGGGCCACCTCCCACCACACCAGGTTGCTCAAAGCCCTGTCCAACCTTGGCCTTGAACCCCTCCAGGGAAGGGGCAGCCACAGCTTCTCTGGGCAACCTGGGCCAGGCTCTCACCACCCTCAGGGTAAAGAATTTCTTCCCCAGATCTCATCTCAATCTCCCGTCTTTCAGTTTGAAGCCATTACCCCTTGTCCTATCACAACATGTCCTTGTGAAAAGCCCCGCTCCAGCTTTCTTTAGGCCCCCTTCAGATACTGGACATTGTGTTGCTGCTCACTGGATCTCAGCTGACTCTACGGAACAAGTGCCCTTGGGTTAAAGCTACCTCTTACCTGTGCATGAGGATGTTGACTTTGCCCCTGGCACCAAAGTGACCACGTTTGAATTCCATATTTACACCTGTCTTCTCCCATCTCCTCCAGAAACCAGAATCTGGCAAGACGGCCATGGTGCCTGCAGAAGATGAGAGTGAGGAACTGCTTCTAGCAGGATATCACGATCTTCCAGCTGAGCTGCAAGACCAGGGGATGGCCCCGCACCCGGCACAGCAAGATGATGACTTCTACATCAAAATCAAATTCGAAAAAGTAAGACTCATACGGGGCTGGGCCAGTTGGTCCTAAGAGGTTCAAAGTGTTTGATTTTGGGTTTATTTTGGCAGTTGGTGAGGCTGCTGTTGTAGAAGAGCAGTTGCTCCTTCAGGCTTGGTTAACTCTGAAGCCTACTGTCGTTGAAACAGCCTGGAGAGCAGTGTCAGAGCTAAGCAAGATTGGCTGCTTCTGTTTCGCTGCTTTCATCTTAGAGCTGTGGCTTCAAAAGGGGCTTTATTTGTCCCTGCCGCGTGATGCCAGTTGGCTGGTCCTCAGCGGAAGTCTGAAACAGAGCGTGCAATCGCATCATCCACTTAACCGAGCTCCAAACTGCGGCCAGCAGGACCTGCAGCTGCCTCTGCTCTGGCTGCCCTGCTCAGAGGCAGCAGCAGGGCAGAAGAGCTGCGAGTCATGCATCAAATAAGCCCCAAACTTCCTAGAAAACTTAAAAAAGAAAGCTCTGCATCAGAGGAACAAGGTGGCTCGTGAGTCCTGTGTCTCGGGGCTGGCAAAACACCTCCCTTAGAGGCAGCAGGAATGTGTCTGCTTGTGAGGACTGAGTTAATGTATTTATCGATTCCTCTTTTGTTTTCAGGCAGGCTTTCATTAAGCAGCCGAGGTGTGGAAATGTGTTGCCCTGATTACCTGGAGTAGTTAGCAAATACTTTATGGCTGTAGCCTTACCTGGTGATGACTCCAGCTAGGAGGAGAAATACTGGCTTGACAAATACCAAGTTGGGGAAGAAGGCTGAGGTTTTGGGGAGATGTTGGTTGTTGAATTCCCCTGATGCTTAAGTTATTTTTATTATTGTTATTTTTCTTGCACTTCATGAAGTTCATAATGGAAGTTTGGGAAAGGGAGATGTGAACCACATTCAAACTAAACCACAAACCTCCTCCAAGGATTTCTTTTGATGAAGCTTTGGTGCTCAGCCTCCTCTGTGGAGATGTCACCCATGTCTCTCCTGTCTGGTGACAGGAAGGAGAAGCCAACCTGTACCCCCAAAAAAGCACAGCTCGTAGGTGGGTTACCCCACTGAGGACTGTGGGGATATTGCATGGAGCACTCACCTCCAGCAAGGAGCGTTTTGCTGAAGATGAGAAATTTGACCGTGAAGATGCTGATGCTGCTGTCTTACATTCTCTTCCAGTTCTGTGATGGATCGGTGAAGGACTCGAGCTTATCTGAACCTCCTCAGAGGCTGCACACCCATCATCAAGCTCCCCTTGTTCTCTGGGCTGGTGTAGACCAAGAGGAAACCAAGAAACAGGTTTGTCTGCTGGAGCCAAGTCCTCGTTGTTTCATTTCCAGTTTTGGTACTGAAAGGTATTGAGTGTGGGGGATGCTGCTGCCTCAGAAAAGAAGCCTCAAGAGGAGCCTTAGCGTATGAAGCATGAGTTTCTCAGAGTTGATGATGTCTCAGCCCTTGGGTTCTCTTTTTAAGGTCCATCGTGACAGTACACACAACCGTTACATGCTCCTCCTGCAAAATCTGGGATCCAGATAACACTGGAGGAGAAACAGGCTTCATTCATTTTGCTTGGCAAAACAAAGCTGTTGCTTTCTGTAGTTGCATGGAGACAGAGAAGCTGCCAAAAATGCTTTAAAAAAAAAAAAAAAAAAAAGAACAAAACCCACTTTTATCTTGTTGGGGATATAAGGGTTTCCACCATATCAGCACCTCACAGGCATTGAGGTGGTGGCACAGGCTGCAGGCCTGGTGCTGAGTGTCTGATTTAACAGCGAGGGCTCACCAGCCTGTGTCCAGGCTCACGCTAATCCAGGCGATGCAAAGAGCTGATGTTTCTCTTGGATGCCTAAAGGAAGTGACTTTTATTTTCCTGCCTCCTTCTGATGTGAAGAGGAACGCTTCCTTCTTTTGTCGGCTTGCTTGCAGCCTAAAATTCGAAAGGGCTTAGAGAGAACTGCATTTTCTAACAAGCTGATCCAGAAGCCAGTTGCGGTTTCTAGATGTCGTGACAGCAGCTGGGGCTCATCACACTGGTCCTTCCCTCAGCGCTTCCCTCTGCTCCTTGCTTTTTATCTCCTTGGCTCTGATCCACCCTGAGATAACTGGTTTTGCAGCACTTTCTTCCGTGTAGGTTTTTTCCATCCAGCTTTCTCCACTTTCAACCTGGTGATCTCCTGCTCCTTTATCTCCAACTATGTGGTACGCATTCTTCTGGGTGAGAGGGACAAGCTCACCCCAGAACTCATGGTATTGAGGAGGAAAAATCCACACCCTGTACTTCCTGGCATTGTGGAGATCACACTAGCTGTGTACCCCATGTGGGTGGGAGGACTTTTGGTATGAGCTTCAGCCAGGAGGTTTCCCTGCCCTTGCTGCATCCCTGCAGTTAAGCTGAAGCCCATCCATGAAACCTCTTTGTGCTTGGTGGGTACAGTGGTTGTTCCCTGCAGGGCTCTTGGGTTTGGCTCAGCAACTAGTTCACAGAGTCACAGAATGGCAGGGGTGGGAAGGGACCTCTGGAGATCATCTCCTCCAACCCCCTGCCTAAGCCAGAGCAGGTTGGACAGGATCATGTCCAGGTAGGTTTGAATGTCTCCAGAGGAGACCCCACACCCTCTCTGGGCAGCCTGTTCCAGGGCTCTGCCACCCTCACAGGAAAGAACTTCTTCCTCACGTTGAGATG
The DNA here is from genome assembly GCA_013399435.1 of Arenaria interpres. Classification (NCBI taxonomy): domain Eukaryota; kingdom Metazoa; phylum Chordata; class Aves; order Charadriiformes; family Scolopacidae; genus Arenaria; species Arenaria interpres. The sequence continues at coordinate 39,959 of VXAK01002347.1, forward strand.
GAATTTCCCGTGTTCCAGATGGTACCTGTTGCCCCTTCTCCTGTCACTGGGCACCACTGAGAAGGGTCTGGCCCCATCCTCTTGCACCCACCCTTTAGCTATTGCTCAGCATTGATGAGGTCCCCTCTCAGTCTGCTCTTCTCCAGCTGAACAGCCCCAGGTCTCAGCCTTTCCTCAGCAGAGAGATGCTCCAGTCCCTCATCATCCTCGTAGCCTCTGCTGGACTCTCTCCAGCAGTTCCCTGTCCTTCTTGAATTGGGAAGCCCAGAACTGGACCCATTGCTCCAGATGTGGCCTCCCCAGGGCAGAGCAGAGGGGGAGGATGACCTCCCTCCACCTGCTGGTCATGCTCTTCTGAAGGCACAGTTTGCCACCTTTGTGGTTCTCCTGCATGCAGTGGGTCCAGCTTGGAGTTGTACCTTCATTATCTTTTTGGAGATACCAGCTTCCAGTGAACCTCAGAGTACCCAGGTGGATCAAAATTCTCATTCTTGTAGTGGGTTGAAGTGGGAACCAGCTCTTTTACTCCCAGGAAAGTGAGAGTTTAGGAATTTTTCAGCTGACAGAGGTGCTGCCCATAGGAAGGTTCAGCAAGGGATGCTGGTACCAAGACATGTCTTGGGCCTCCTCTCCTGGGTGCCTCTCCAGCTTCTCAGTCCTGGGACGTGCACAAGGAGATGTTTGAAGATCTCTTGGGGAAGGAGGGAGGTTTCTCTCCTGATAGACATGCACTGCAGAAATCAGCCGAGCGCCAGTATCACCCAGCATTGATCCCAGATGTCCCTTCTCAAAGGGACACCTCTTTCCTGCAGCATCAGAACCAGTACCTGAGGAACAGGCGCCTCTTCATGAGTATCGAGCGAGAGCAAGTGAAGGAACAGCTCAGGCGGAGAGAGAGGCAGAAGAGAATCACCGAGTGAGTACATGTGGGTGAGAGCCAGCCTCTTGGTGTCACTGCCTTGGTCGCAGGCAGGGACGAAGGAGGTGACACCTAAGGTTAGGAAGGTCTTGTGAGCTTGTCTGGTGTGACCCAGGCACCTGTGGTTTGCACAGCACTTCTGCAGCCCAAATGCAGAGGCTTTGAGAATAGTGTCCTGCTTGATATGGAAACCACAGGAGTACTTTGAAAGAAGGCCCATGATGTGAGTGCCAGTTGTAAAGCCTGGGCACTTCATTTTAGTGCCCAATCTGTTAACCCGGGGGTGGGATTCACTTCTCCGACCCTCCAAGAGAGACCCTTGGGGCAGGTCAAATCCTTCAGAGTTGCCCAGCGCTTCTCTGTCCACTTCTGGATAGGAGCTGGGAACCGAAGCGTGTGGCTGGGAGAGTCGCAGCTCCCCAAACCATGACTCTTGGGGAGCTGATCCCCAGACCCTGTGCTACAGTCCTTGTTCAGAAAGTCTGGGCTGAGGTCACATCATTGTTGTTAAACTGATCTTATCTCTGTGGGTTTTATCATCAGACCCTTCACCTTCCCAGCTATAAACATTATATAAATGTAATAAAAAGATTTCCTAGGATTTGTTCCAGAGTTGAAAACTTGCTATCTGTGTAGAAGTGTCAGTGCTCGTTTTGGTGGTTTAGTCATCATCTCCCTTTAAGGGGTTTGTTGAGGAGGAGCCCTGCAAATTCCCACCAAAATAGGGAAGAGACTCTAGATTTATTTTTTTGTCTTTGGTTTGCTCTAAAATAAAACGTGGCTTTGACCCTCTCGATCTCTAAGTGGCTTTGCACCGGGCAGGCTTTGTGGGAGCAGGACAGGCACCTGAGGGCAGGATTTTCATGGTCTTTTCTTGCCAGTCTAAAGAAAGGCTCCCCCAGCCACATTCCTGGCGTTTAAATTGGCACTCGGGAGCTTCAGAGACCTTTTCCGGCCCTGCAAGTGCTGGCGAGGCACCAGGGACTTGCTAGTTAGTGTCGTATCTTTTTATTACATTTTTTTCCCTGGTTGCTGGAGCTGCAAGCTGCTTGGGGCTTATGCGGAAAAGAGCTGGTTTTGTAATTACTTAGTGTAAAGCCTTAAGTTGGCCTTGGCCTTAGTTTCTATAGCAGAAGATTTATGGTGGGGTAGTTAAGGCTCTATTACCACCTCATCTGAAAAACATTTTGGAGTTTATAACTCGACTAGAGAAGTTTGGCTTCAGCACTTTCCTTCTTGATGTAAAGATCTGACCCCCCGAATGGAGTAACATCCGAAATGTCTCCTTCGATTACGCTTTCTCCCCCTGGCTTCTACCCAGACTGGAGGTTCTTTTGAATGCCTTTTGGCAGCGATCAGCCCGTAATGTGTTATTGCATTTGGTACTCCTCAGCGGGAATAAAATGGCAGATGCTTCAATTTTAAAGTCTTTGTGCTTCGTAATTACCACTCGTCAAGGGAACGTGCTTCGCCTTTGGCATGACGTACAACCCTCATTCCACTGGAAGGGCTGGAGAGCCATGTAGGTGTGAGGGAGACTGAGGAAATAGAGGAAGATTTGGTTAAAAATGCCTCTTAAAGCTTATCTTGGAGTAGGCATGGGATCCTGGGAGCTTCTCTGCTGTACCCAGCACCCTTCCACAGCTCTGTTTTGCTCCTTATCCTGGAAGCTGCAAGGCCAGGGTAGGATCCACGCTGCCTCATAATCTGAAGAAATCAGAAGTGGGGAGGGGAACCTGTTGGTCCTTTCTGGTAGATATCAAAGAGACTGGGCACTGTGCTTGGTTTTGGGAGGCCAGAAGAGCAGCTTTTTTGAACAACTGCAGGTGACACTTTGTAACAGGAATGCGTTGCTGGAATGGGGGAGATGAGCTGGAAGGAGAAATCCAGGATGGTGGGAAAACTGTCAAGCAGGAGGAGGTCAAAGGAAGGAGAGCATTCATAGGCTGGTGGTTCCATATGGGGGAGAGAAAAGAGCCTCAGAAAGCATTTTTGACCACTTTAAAGCTGTTAGAAAGTCAGTGCTGCAATTAGCGGTTACTTTCACCTGCCACAGGCAGCAGTAGCATCCTGATCCACTTGCCCCGATTGTAAACCAGGGGCTGGTGGGGAATGGAGGTTGGGATGGGGAAGCTCTTTCTCTAAGCATGCGTGTGCCTGCAGGATTAAGAGCAAGAAGGAGAAGCAGCGCCGGGAGGAAGAGCAGAGGATGCAGGAGGCGGCTGAGCAACAAGAACTCCCCCTGGGAGAGGAGACCTGCAGATCCCTGGCCCAGCTTAAACTGGAGGAGAGGAGAGTGAGGAAGGTTGAGGATAAACCACAACGAACTAAGGAGCAGGCGAGGTACGGCCGGGTCCTCTCCCTCGCGCAGAGCCGGGTGGGTGTTACTGGCAGAGGTATTTTATCCCTTCCAGGTACATCGATGCCCTGAGAGCCCAGATGAGGGAGAAGATAAAACTATATAACATTGACTTGCCCCCGCTGTGTTCCTGTGGGTCTGATTTCTGGGACTCCCACCCGGATACCTGTGCCAACAACTGCGTCTTCTACAAAAACCACAAAGGTAGGGGCTCCTGCCTCCGGAGAGGAGGTGTCTGGACCTGCATCCCTCATTACCCCAGGAGAAATCAAACCTGGCGGCACCTTTCCATGGTCCTGGGCTGTTGCATAGAGATGCTCCTACAAATATGCTCTGGAAAAGACAAGGTCTGCTGCTTGTTCCTAACTCAACCTCTTCCTCTGTTCCTTCAGGGAGCTTAGTGGCATCCCCAGCAAAGCCCCAGCCTCTCTAAGGTGTTAAATAATGCTGCTGTCACACAGACAGCACTGAGAAGCGGGGAGCTGTAAGGAAAACTCTGCCCAATAGGCACAGAAAACCTCTTTGCCTTAAACACTGAATATTCTGCTGGGAAGAGGCAAGAAGGTGGTGGAAATTGTCTTAGGTGACAGAGTGCTCTAATCTCTGGAAAAATACCTGGCTGAGCAACTAGGATTTGTCTTTTAGGGGAGAAAAAAAAATAGAGAAATTGGGGTTCTATAAAAATCTTTGGCTTTCCTGCTTTGGCTCACCTACTGCTTCGTACTCAGGAATGTGTGGAAAACTACAAGCCTGTCCATTTATCTTAAAAGCCAGCTGTTCTCTCTGTGTTTTCTGGTAGAAGGCTGAAACTGAGCCCAGTTTTGGGCTGTAAGTGAAACTCTTGTCCCTTAACGCTTGCTCTGTGTCCCCTCAGCCTACAGCCAGGCGCTGCAGTCCGTCCTCTCCTCCTGCGTCCCCCTGGACAGGAGCCCCTTGGTGCTGCCGCTGCTCCGGGACCTGGCCCTGCTCTTTGCTTGCTCGGGGAAGCGGCTGTGAGGAGGGCACAGCCGCCTGTTCCCCAGCCCCTCCTGTGTCTCAGTTGTAAGTAGAGAGCGGGGTTGTGCCCTCCTTCGCTCTCCTCCTCCCGGGGCTCAGGCTGGAGCTGTGTCTCTCCCGTTCTGCTCTGGGCCTGGGGATGACGGTCGGTGCAGAGGAGCCTGTTGCTCTGCGCTGCTGGTTTCTGGACAGGGCCTTGAATTTTGGCATTTGGCTGCAGAATAAACTGTTCTCCAGGGTTGTTTGTCTCAGCGGGAGTGGAGTTAATATCTCTTGGGGTTGAAAACCCTCCTGGTTTTGAACCTCTTCCTTCCCACTCCCTTCCCTCCATTTGCCCCTCGGGTCACACTACAGGTATTTATTGCTCCTTCACTTTCTTCCTGGTGAGGACCTCTCCTCTAGTAACATCCACCCAGCTCCCTACCCAACTTCCCTCTATTTCGCTCCAGAAAGGAGCTTTCTCCTAGGAAAAAAAAATCTGTATTTCATCTCCAGGTGAGTGTGAATCTTCCCCGTGCTGCTGCTGGGGCAAGACCGTTTTTCCCAAGATGCTACCCCAGTCCAGGGATGCTGCTCTTCCACCCTCAATTTAAAATCCGCAAATCAATCTCTTCCCTGGAGAAATGACAGTGATGGCATAACGTGTTCCCGGATGGAGGTTGCACCATAACTCGCCATTAATATTTACTGCTTGCCCCCTGCCCTCCCCCCACCTCTCCAATATTAACCCTGGCAGGAAGGACGGGCGCCCAAGCGTGCCACACGCTTTTTTTTCCCCTGTCACCATCCCAAGACACCCCGGTCCAGAGGTAGCAGGGAGGCGCTGAGCGGTGGCTGGGGATGCTCCTCCGCTCCCCGCTCCCCCTGGAGAATCATTCACGGAGTGATTTGTGGTGGCCAGTGCTATTTATTAACCACTGTTTGCGTCAGGGGAAGGTGCTGCCGACCTAATCAGGGGTGTTGAGGTGGATTTGTAAAGGGCAGGATCTGGCCCGGGAGCTTTTTGCACGAGCCAGGGCCAGGGAAGCAAAGGGCTAAAGCTGCAAATGTGGTTTTTTTGAGAGATTTGAGGGCAGCTGAGGACAAGTGTTTCCTTGGCAGGTCCCCAAGCACTTGCTGGCACCCTCGGGGCACCCAGTTTTCACTGTAGAGTGGCCCCCAAAGGATCGTGGGCTGGGTTGGGGCTTAATTCAAAGGAGTGATGGTTAAATAAAGTAATTGCTGCTCCTCCACTTCATTGTCTGCCCCTTTGAGATGCCCCTTTGGCATCCTTTGAGAGCAGGGAGATTTATCCCAGCAGGAGAGGGGGGGCTCCTAAAATCCCTGTGAATAGACCCAAAAGCCTGTCTGGGATGGCTTGGCCCAAATCAGGGCTCCAAAGCACTTGATGGAGTGGAAAAGTTAAAACCAGCATTTTCCGCTGGAAAAAAAACCAGCATCTGGGGAAAATCCCGGAGCCCCGCGGAGGGGAGCGGGTGGGGGCGAGTCCCGTCCCCC
>VXAK01002347.1:46639-72753 GCA_013399435.1 Arenaria interpres
TTCTGCTGTGGTGCAGTCTGGGGGCCGGCAGTCCGGAGAGCAGAGCTAGATTTGCAGGGTGTCTGGAATTGCGGCAGTTTCATGAAGAAGTGAAACTGGAAGAGGAGCAGGATGGGCTAAAACTGCAAAAAAAANCTTTCCTTGCCACGGACCCTCCACTACCCTCACATCAGCCCCCCAGTCTCCAGCAGTGATTTGAGGGGGGTCAGATATTTTTTGGGGTGGGAAGCTGGGATTTTTCTGCTGTGGTGCAGTCTGGGGGCTGGCAGTCCGGAGAGCAGAGCTAGATTTGCAGGGTGTCTGGAATTGCGGCAGTTTCATGAAGAAGTGAAACTGGAAGAGGAGCAGGATGGGCTAAAACTGCAAAAAAAAACAAAAAAACAAAAAGGCTTTTTTTGTCGGGTTTGTGTTTTTTTTTTTCTTTCTAAACTTGGAGCAACCCCGTGACACTTCACGGTACCGGAGCCGCTCCCTGACCTCTCACATCCTCTGCGCTGCCGCAGAACCCTCCCTAAACACAGGATGGGGAGGTGCTCATCCCGCTCTGCATCCCATTTGGGATTCTCCAGGCTTTATCAATCAATTTTCCCAGGAGCAGCATCCCCGTCCCCAAGCCCAAATCCCCATTTTTCCCCCTATTTCCCTGCATTTAATTCAAGTGAAAGAGAGAAAGTTGCTATTTGGTGGAGGAACTGGAGCGGGTGTTGTTTGGGTCTTCCCCCCCCCCTTTTTTTTTCCCTGCTCGCCTTTAATTAACGCCGGGAGTGACAATGAATCAGCCGAGCTCTCATGCCCTCTTTCCACCCGTGACACAGGAAGGCGTTTGCTCACACCCGCAGCTCCAGGAGGGGGAAACACTGATTACTGCTCCCCCCGGACACTCATCTTTTTGTGCCGCATCCCTGTCGACTTGGCGGGGGGGAGGGGGATGACGACTAGTCCCCTCTCTGCCCCCTCGCCTCAGCCGGTTCAGCTCACCCATCTGGCAGAATTGTCCCCCCTTGGTGGTTTACTGGGAAAATGAGCAGAAACTGAGCGTTTTCCCACTTCCCTGAGACCCCACGGGACAAACAGCAGCAGAACTGTGTGTGCACATCCCAAATTCACATCCCCATCGCAAGCAAATTCAGCAGTGGCAGCTCTCATCCCCCTTCAGCTCATATTTTTCTCCAAACCCCGTGGATTTGGGGCGTGAGGGGGGAGAGAAGAGCACAGCTCACAACAAGGCTGGAGGTGTCCAAGCCATCTCCGCTGGGGTGGGCTTTCCCAGCTGGGACGGTGACATCCTGTCCCCATCCCTGTCCTGCCACCCTCAACCCCTCTGCTGGCTTTATCCCGCAGGTACCGGGGGCTGACACTGGGGCTGACCTTCCTCAGCTACACCAGCTACCACCTCTCCCGAAAACCCATCAGCATCGTAAAGGTCAGCTCCAACCTCACCCCAACTGCAGGCAGAGCGGGCATGGGGACAAAGATGGATGGGGGGAGGGGGGGATATCCTCGAGCATCCTGATTTCACCCCTTCTCTCACCCCACAGAGCCAGCTGCACCCTAATTGCTCAGCCTTGGGCCCGAACCCCAACAACGACTCCAACAGCAGCACGTGGTGCAGCTGGGCACCCTTTGGTAAGGCTGTGTGCTCCCCCCAGCATCCCAAAAACCACCCAGACAAGTTGGGCTCCCCACCCCCCACGGCCGAAGCCAGATCGTGGCTGGAGATTTTGGCAGGGGGCCGGCTGCTCGTTAGGCACCCGGAGGTAATTAAGCAGCCTGTGTCCGCCCTGTGCCCCCAGGCCAAAGGGCAGCAGTAGGTGGGGAAATAGGGGCCAGGACGGGAGCGGGTCCCGGTGCCGATGGCACCCGGCCACACGCCGAGATCCCCCCACTGGGCAGAAAGGGTTTGGGGACAGGGGACAAGGATGAGCCAGCGGCCACAGGGAGGGAAAACAAGATGGGGACCAGGTTGATGTGGCCTTAATATTTCTTTTCCAGATGGGGACAACTACAAGGAACTTTTTGGCGCGCTGGACAATGCCTTCCTGGTGGCCTATGCCGTTGGGATGTTTATAAGGTACCCTTTGCACCCCTTTCCCTCCACACACCAGTTTGCACCAGTCCTCCCCAAAACTGGTTTCCATTGGGCTGGGGTCATGCTAATGGGAAAGCAGCCGGGTGCTGGGAGCCACTTGGGACTCGGGGCACTGGCTTGGTGCGGTAACACCCATCGGTGGCATCACCGGTGACAGCTCCTGTCCATGCTCTTCCCTCTCTCCACAGTGGCATTTTTGGGGAGCGTCTCCCCCTGCGCTACTACCTCTCGGGGGGGATGATGCTGAGTGGGCTCTTCACCGCGCTCTTCGGCCTCGGCTACTTCTGGGACATCCATGTCCTCTGGTACTTCATCATCGTGCAGGTGCGCCAACGCTGGAGAATGCCCTGACTGCATTTTACTGCTGCAGCCTCATCCCGTTTTTTTTTGTGGCTTTCGGGGATAGAAGTGGCTCAGTTTCCGAGCGGGAGAATGCCAGGCATTTCTAATCCCCGCAAAACCCAGTCGCGTGTGGTGTGGGCACCGAAACCACCAGGCGCACCCGTCTTGCCGAGCAGGGAGAGCGGCTGGTTTGGCAACACCAGCCACTCCCAATTTAGCTATGGGAATGATACAAACAGCTCCAGGACTGGGGAACGGGGAGAAAAAAAAACAAAGCCAAACCCCAAAAGAGCATTTTCTCAACAGCTTTGGGATGGGTAGCTATTTTTGAGCCTGGCTACCCAAAACAGCACACGGCATCACCCTGGCGCTCACCAGGTGCTGCTGCCGCCGTGTAACACCACCCATCTCTTACCAGGTCTGCAATGGGCTGGTGCAGACGACTGGCTGGCCCGCCGTCGTGGCCTGCGTCGGGAACTGGTTCGGGAAAGGAAAGTGAGTGTTTCTCCGCTGTGTCTCCCTTTGTCCTCATCCCTGTCACCACCCCAGCAACACCAATCCCGGCTCTGTCCTCGCCAGGAGAGGTTTGATCATGGGCATCTGGAACTCGCACACCTCCGTCGGCAACATCTTAGGGTCGCTCATCGCCGGCGTCTGGGTTTCTTCTGCTTGGGGCCTGTCCTTCATCGTGCCTGGCATCATCATCGCCACCGTGGGCATCATCTGCTTCTTCTTCCTTGTGGAGTGTGAGTGGCATGGTCATAGCAGATGACTGGTGTAATCCCAAGAGCAGCAGGGCCACAATTTTTCTCCTTACCCATCTCCAACTGTTTTTGGCAACCCCAAATATTTATTTCCAGCTTGCAGTAAGCAGGGAGGTGGACCTGACGCCCACAGGGATGCTCAGTATCCTTTGGGCTCGTCCAGGCAGGCTGAGACCCTGTTCCGCTAGCTCCTCTCAGCCTGTATTTCTAGGGAAGACGTAGGACGCCCTTTGGGATTTTACCAGGGTTTTTTGCTGCCAGGAAGCAGGTACTCAGAGGTGCAGCCCAGCCCCGGGGAGTTCCCAGTGCCACCTTTCTCCCCTGCGGTGTGAGATGCTGGAGGGAGGGCAGGCAGAACGGAGCTGGTCCGGGCTCTCATGGGCTCTGCTTTCTCCCTGCAGATCCCGAGGACGTGGGCTGCAGTCCGCCTCTGCATCACGTGAGTCGAAACTATTCCCAACGGGCTCATCCTGGGCTGGATGGTCACTCAATTCACAGCGAAACAACCGGGGTGTCAGGTCATAATGCCAGAAATTAGAGGGATGTTCAGTTATCACAGAGGATGCTCGTTAGTCTGGTGTGAGCATCCTCCAGGTCACATCCCGGCAAAAAATCCAATGTTTCAGCCCCTTCCAGGAATGGGAGCCACATGTCCTGCTTTTGGCTTGCTTTTAGATGGCCTCTGACGAGGATGACGCTGGAGGGGTGACCTCCAATGAGAAGGATCCTGAAGCGGTCACCTCCAACGAGGGGCCGCTGAGCATCTCAGGCCAGAGCAGCACGGACTGCTCCAACAGCCCCAAGGAGCCAGTCGAGGAGCCCGAAGCCATCAGCTTCCTTGGAGCACTCCAGATACCCGTGAGTTGCGGGATGCCCCTTGTGTCGTGATGGGGATGGAGGAAAGAGCAAAGCCAGGGCAGCTCACCCGATCAATGAGATGCCCACCGGGCAGAAAACTGGGGGAAAACCCACCATCTGGAGGCTCCTCTGATGTCTTCTCCTCTTCTCCCAGGGCGTCGTGGAGTTCTCCCTTTGCCTGCTCTTTGCCAAGCTGGTGAGCTACACCTTCCTTTACTGGTTGCCCCTCTACATTGTCAACGTGGGTGAGTTTTCGGGGAGGGTGAGGCGGGAGTGAGCCTGCCAAGGGGAGCATCTCCTCACCCCTCTCCTCTCCCTTGCAGCTCATTTCAGCGCCAAGGAAGCTGGAGACTTGTCAACCCTGTTTGACGTCGGGGGCATTTTAGGTGCGTCACTTACCCGGGTGTGGAGGGTGGATCAGGAATGATTTGGGGACAATCCTGGCCTTGATGGACAGTCCCCTCCATGGGAGCACTTTGCTGGTAACACCATCTGTTTCCCTAGAGCACCACAGTGAGTTTTATTCAGCATCCATAGCACTCAGCAGGCAGCAAATGCCCCTTGCTTTTATTTTGCCATCCAGGTGACCATCGCAACACCTTTCCTTGGGCTTTGTTTGCTCAGGTTCTCCTTTTTCTTAGATAAATATTACATTTTGCAAGCCTAGAGGAGACCAGAGCTGTATGTAGGTGTAGGGAAACCATCTGCAGGGAGCAAGCGGCAGGGATAAATCAAAGCTCTTCACTCTGATATTATTGCATTTAACTGTGGGAGCATCATGCTTAAAAGTCAGGGGATGAGAGAGCATCACACTGCAGCATCCTGTGGGATTCTGGGCTAAGCCAGAGCGAAGCTTTGCTGCTGGGGCAGCGTGACAGACACCTGTGTCTCCTCCTTGCAGGGGGGATCTTTGCCGGCCTCATCTCCGACTATACTGGCGGCAGAGCCACCACGTGCTGTGTGATGCTGGTCGTCGCTGCTCCCATGGTGTGTTGTCACACAGGAAAAAAACCCAGTCATGAGGGTTTCCTCTCGTCTGGCTCCTTTGAGTCACAGCCACCTTCCTCTTCCCAGTGCCTGGGATGAGCTGGTCATGTGCTCAGCTGAGACGAGAGTTGGGATCGATCCACGTGGCCAGATGTTCCCAGGATGGACATCCAGATCTGGGGGCTGGGCGGGGATTGTAGAGTCCTTGACAGCTAAAAAAAAAACCAAACCCTTTAGGTTTTTTTACCTCCATCCTGCTATAACCCTGCTCTGTCTTAAAGCCTTGGGGATCCCACCAAGCTGGGCCAGCTTTTTCGCCTCTTTGCTTTGCATCCCCAAAAGCCCCCATGCCGATGGCCTCATGCTCTGCTGGCACTTGGCCGGGACGTCCTTCCCGAGCACCTGCACAGAGCTCGTTTGGCTTTGCTGCTGCAAAAAAAGCAGCTAATTAACTGTAATCCAAGCCTGGCTGGCTCTGGGTTGTGAGTCTCTCCCCTGTGAAGAAGGTGGCACACACTGAAAAGCGGAGAGGCTGCGTCACATCCACATCCCCCGATAGCAGCAGCGGGGCAAATTACCGTCTGGCTTCAGCCGGCGGGGAGGCGTGTGAGCCTCGCAGGGCCATAAATCGCGGCGGCACCTCTGTTTGCCAGCTGCCAGGTATTTCATCTGGCAGGCAGACAGTGGGATGTAGAGCCAAGGGCGCGCTCGGCTCTCCGTCCCGGCTGGCACTCTTCTCTTCAAACCCTGAACAGAGGGGGAGCTGCAAAGTTTGCCGGCGGCGATAATTCAGGTCCCCGCCTTTCTCTATCCTGTACCCGGGGTGCTGCTGCAGTGGACATGCTTGGGAAGGCAGCTGGAATAGCCATAAACTGGTTCATCCTGTGTCTCTTTTCTAGCTATTCCTGTATAACCACGTTGGCCAGAATGGCATTGGCACATCAATAGGTAAGGAGCTCCTCAGAGCAGCCAGATACCCTCACCGAAGGGGCGATGGGAGAGAGATGCTGCAAACTCACCTGCCTTTATTTCTTCTCTCAAGCTGGGCTCCCAGCCCGAAATTTGGGGGAGGGTGGTGCTGGATGAGTGTTTGCTGCCTGCTGGGTGGGATCTCCTGGGGAAAATGGAGATGAGCAGGAGACAGATGCGCAGGACAGTGATGTCCGCACACAGGCTGGGAACGATGGACCCAACATCCTGCTGCTCCCTGCACTTAAAGATATAATCTCTTCCTGGGTACCTCTGTGCCTGTCTTCTTCCTCGTAGCGATGCTGATCATCTGTGGTGCTCTGGTTAACGGGCCCTATGCTCTCATCACAACAGCAGTTTCGGCAGATTTGGTAAGAGGTAGACCTCAGACCCCTCGCCCCAGCAACCTTGCCCACCAAAAGGCTGCTCCCTCTTTCCTGGGGTAATATTTGCTGGGGATTTTTGCATTTTAGTTTTGTTTTCCAATGCCTCTGAAGCCCAGCAGAGAAGGGCAGGGCTGTCACACCTCCTCATGCCACGGTCGGCACCTTTCCTTAAGCATGGCTTTTTTTTCTATTGCTTTTTCACCTTGGCTGCACTACTCTGCTTCAGCTCCGTTGTGTCTCCCTCTAAGCACAATCATGGTGGAAAAATTTGCTGGAAAATCACGGAGGGTTGCTGCCTGCTGCTGGCCATGCTGGTTTTGCTGTGGCTTGGCTGCAGGCAGCATCCAAGTTCAGTCTTCCCATCCACAGCTGGGTCCGATGCATGGAATTGCTGCCCGGGGTGTAAGCAACCTCACGCTAGGACTTGCTGGCTGCAGACCCCAAAGCTGCTTTTCCTCCATATGTTTTACTGCTCCATCCCTACAGGGAACCCACGAGTCTCTCAAAGGAAATGCCAAAGCCCTTTCTACCGTCACAGCCATCATCGACGGCACAGGATCCATAGGTATGTACATCCAGGGGGTGCCGAGCACTGATTTCTTCTGCGCTGCAGTGCTGGGGGGTGCTGGTGCCCTCTCCCCAATACACAGGGCATCTCCTCATGTGCCTCGGGCCCCCTCACAGGTGCCGCGCTGGGGCCACTGCTCGCAGGACTCATCTCCCCCACAGGCTGGAATAACGTCTTCTACATGTTGATTGCAGCCGATGTCTTGGCTTGCCTGGTAGGTTCCCTCCTCAGTGTTTTGCTACTCTGGATATTCAAGGGGTTCCTTGTAGCCACCCACTTGCTGGCGGAGGGCAGGGATGGTCCTCAGGAGACAACCAGGCACGGGGCGAACTGCAAAGCCCCAGATTGACTCCAAACCTTTGCTTCCATTCGCTTGGCTTTTCCCAACAACCTCTTCCACGCCCGATTTTAATTGATGCCATCTTCCTTAGAAAGAGCCTTAAAATTTCTCTCCCAGTGATGGAAACATTCATGGTAAAGCTGGTGGTTGCAGAGCCATCGGCCCCATGGTGATCTTCTGCCTTTCTCCTCTTGCAGCTCCTTGCTCGAGTGGTGGTCAAAGAGGTCCGTGGGTGGTGTGGCTGCATAGCAAGGAAGAGAGGGTACGTACATACCATCCCGGGGTGGCCTCCAGTCCTGCAATGCCAAAATACGGCCTTGGTGCTGCTCCAGAAAGATGTTTGTTACCCCTTGCTGTCACTGCTGCACCTTCACGTGGGCATCACGTGGGCCCAACGTCTCACTGCTGTGGGCACAAAGACATTCCCACCTCAAGCCAGGGCAGCACCCGGGGGATTTTAGCCATCCGTGCCTCACAATACTCTCTCGGTGCTAAACATGCCATCCTTGTGTCTTTGTAGCTCTAGTGTGCAGCTAACAGAGTCAGTGCTGGATGGGAAGTAGCTCGGTGTGAGTATCCCCACTTGAGCCCCAAGGATTAAATGCAAATGCAAGCCTGATTCACCCCGATTTTGAGTTTCACTTGGCAGGCTCAGCCTAGAAACAGTTGCTCCACTGATAATTTAAGGGCCAAGATTAAGATTTGGGAATCAAGGGATCAAATCACGATGGCTGGGAATGCAGGCGGGTGGGTGGGCAGCCCGTCCTTGCTTCCGGCTGGCTTCTGAGACGCTAGCCCAGATACCCAAGTGATTGGCATTGATTAATGCACTTGAAACGGCTAAATTTATAGGCTGTCTTGCCCACCCGTGCTAATGAGCTTGATTACACAGAGTGCAGGCTCGCTAATCAAATCTGTGGCCAAATCACTGCAGCAAGGGTATAAATAATCTCCAAATCAGCACTGGCCCAACTCCGATTGCCACCAAAGCCCCACTGAGAGCACCAAGGGGGAAGGTTCTGCAGCCAGCCCAGAGGTGGGGGTGCCAGACACCGGACCACCCGCCAAAATGCTTGGTCCTTTATGTCTTGTGTTTGCAGGTGAAAGATCAATAGTCTGGGCCTCGCACAGTGGTAAGTGCGGCCCAAATCTTCTCCAGCCACTGGTGGAGGGCTGTCGGACTCCGCTCTCTTGTGCCAGGACTGGTTGGGGCGAGGACTGTCCTGGCTGGGTTGGCACTGTCCCCATTTGCACCAAAATCTGGCTGGTTTGTGCTGGGGGAGGAAACAGCTCAGTTTGTGGAAATACTGCAATGCCTTAGAGGGCTTTGGGGAGCGCGTTGTCTCCTGGAGCAGCTTTTGGAGAGGAGGCGCAAACACTGAGGGGTTTTTCTGGGGGGACGTTTCAGCTTTGACTGGAGACAGATCGGTGGTTGGGTCTCCTCCTTGCACCTGCTTCTCCTCTGGGCTTGCAGTGCAGATGGGGCTGGGGTTGCCCGGCAGAGTTGTTTTCCCTTTCCATCTCTCCAGCAGCACCAGGGCTCTCGGCTCGCGTCACTGATCCCAACATCTGCTCAGCGGCGTCCGCTGCACTCAGCTGCTCGATTCTCTCCCCACAGGTTTAAGGAATTCTGACGTGTCCCCCACAAGCCGCCCCAAGCCAAGAGGCCCGGAGGGAGGAGAGAGGCCAGGGCACGCCAGGAGCGTGTTGGTCTCGGCAGAGCCGAGGCACGGCCTCAGGCACGGCCCTGTAAGCTTGTACCCCCACCACAGGTTTGCTTCGGAGGGAGGCAGTGGTGAGGAACAGTCCAAGGGCCCTGGCTGACCGGTTTTCTGGGCCGATTCTTTGCCGTCGGCTGTTTTATTAATAAAAACATGCAAAACCTGTGTTGCCACTCCATGCCTTTTCCTGACGAGGCTTGGCCGGATCTGCGTGAACTTGGGGGCGACAGTCGCTTTTCTCCACATACGGCCTCTCATTTGCAAGCCTGCCCCATCCCAGCGCCTGGTATTTCAGGATATCAGACCAGGACAACTGCACCAAATCATTTAAGGCACTGTCTCACCCACAACGTGACATTTATTCTACATAGAGAACATCCATGGGCTTTTCACTGAACCCTAACTAAGTGGGATTTGCTCCTTGTCTCATCCCACTGCAAAAAAAGTGCCCAAAGTGGCATTTTTTCTGATTATTACAATTCCTAATTTGTACCATTTAACCCCAAAGGAAGGACTCATAGCCATGTATCAGCCCCCACCCCATGGCAAACAGCCACTCACACACTGTGGCCGCCCTCAGTTCAGCGCAGGCGGCTGATGGTCTTCGTTAAGATGCCTCCTAATTAGAAGGAGCCATATGACAGGCGTCCAGGAGCTCCTGGGAGATTAAACTGGCACCACTGGCCAGAGGTGGGCCTGGGAGGCCCTACTAGCGTCACTTGGTCAAGATGGGGGCCAGCTGTACGGCCAGCTGTGTGCTGGGACTCTGGATGTGCAAGGAGCCGGAGACGCAGGGCGCTAGCGAGCCGTGGGGTGTGTTTCCCAGCCTGTTCGCCATCCAGGTATCGCACCCAGGCAGGCTCCGGCTCCCTGCCCAGGGGAGAGCAAGCACTGGTGCCAGGGCCTGCACTTATGCACAGTATAAATCTGAACTCTAATTGACTTCACCTCCTTGGATCTTAACCTGAGGAGAAAACATCTGGGCCTAATGTGATTTTATTAAGTGCTGATTTCATCAGTGAAGGGGAAAAAAAGAAAAGGAAAAAAAAAAAGAAAAAGAAAACCTGCTGGCCAGTTGGATCAGCTCCCTGTAAATCCCTGCAAGGCGACGGAATGGCACAGGGGCGACAGGCAACTTGGAGAGCGGCAGCTGCACATTTGAGGTGGCTGGAAGGTGATGGCCTTTGGTCCCCTCCACGCTGACCGGAGATGCTTGACTGGGTTTGAAAACTCATGGGTTGCCTGCACCCTGGGGGAGAATGCAGGAGAAATGATGGCACAGGCAGAGAAAAGCAAAATCCCCAATTGCCTTTTTTTTTTTTCCCAGGAAAATAACCCTCCCCTGGGCAAAGGATTGATATTGCAGCCTCCCCAGGCTGCATGGCTCCTGGCAAATGTGGCCTCTGGCAGCACACGGGTCAATGATGCCAGCAGAGGTGCCACGCACTGGGCTGAGAACAGTTATTTCAGTCCACATGTGACTGAGCTTTCACTTTGCTTAATTGCCATCCATCTTGTGGAGGAGGATGGGGGGGCTTGAAATACATTTTCAAGCAAAAGATCCCACAAGCCCTGACAAAAATCCACACAGACACACACCCCCTGCCTATTCTTTCAGCTGCTCATAGTTTTTCCGGGACAAATTTAGGCCTGGGCCACGTCCCGCTTGTGTTTGGAAAGTCTGAGCAGCCTTGGCTGCACTGCTGGGAGTGAGGAGAAAGGGCAGACGGCCCACGCAGTTTTAAACTTAAAAAAAAAAAAAAGGAGCCAAATGCCAAAGAAAACCCCAGACCTCACTGAGATTTTAGAGACTGAGGGGTGGGCAGGAAGGCGGGGGGGGTGTCCCCTGGGTTTGCCCCAGCCAGAGGACTGTTTAAATTGAGCTGAGCTCCTCCGGGAGAAGTCTGCACGACTCACCTCGTCTCATTCCTCCTCTGCTGGAGAAGGGGCCGCTGCTTTTCCCCCCCCGCTATGAGCCCCTTCAGCGCAGCATCGCGGTGAGGGGGCTGTGTGAGCCAGGAGAGCACAAACACATTCCTGCTGCTGTCCTGTGGATGGCAATAAAACCCATCACGTCTCGAACGAGCTCGTTAGAAGCCTGTTTGGTAAATGCAGAGCCTGGTTATTTTTCTGTAGGTGACACCCCAGCCCCCACCACAGCAATAACGTTTTGGCTGAGGCGGCCTGGGAAGGGGTTGCACATATTTTGGAGGAACGCCGTCGGTCCGCCGGGCTGCTGTGAAGATGAAGAGGTGGCTGGGGCATGGTCCATAATTACCTATGCAAGGAGCAGCCGGTGAATGCTGAAGGGCTTTTTAATTAGCAGCCAAAGGCAAAGCGGGAAAGGGAACAGCGAGGGAAGCTGAAGTCAGCAAAGTCAAGGTAGAAATAAGAGGCCAGCTTTTACCAGTGAGGGTAATTAAGTGCCGGCAGAGCGCAGCACGAGGCGTGAGGAATTGCCATCATTCAAGGACCTTAAATTAAGGAAAGGAGTTTCTCCTGCAGACACTTGCTCTCCCTCCATCACCGCTCTGGCATCGTTCGGCCTCGGGCATGAGGGAGCAGCTGCCCTTGGCTCCAGTGAGCCTGTGATGAGCTGGGTACTGGCATCCCACAGCGGGAGCATCCCCACTCACTTCTAACGAGCCAGGCAGAGAATTTAGGGGGAAAAGGGCTTTTTTCCTACCTGACCTGAAAGCAGCTTGGCCGCCCTCCTCCTGGCACGCACAGTATCTTGTGCAAACATCCCTTTTGGCGTGGCAGGTTTCTCTCACTGGGATTTAGCAGGATTTTTCGTCTGCGCAGGGCTGGCTCCTTGGGACATGGAGCACCTGGTGCTCCCACCCTGCAAGAGGAAAGCTGGGATTATTTGCTCGCAGTTTTGGGAGAAAGCTGGGCCAGAGCAGGCTCCTTGGCTATAACATCTCCTGAGCTCCCAACACCTTTGCTAGGGACTGAGAAGTTGGGATTTAAGCCAAACCCGCTCTCCTGCTATACATTAATTGCCAAAAAAACCCAATAATCAGGGTGCTAGACAGAGGCGGATGTGCTAGTGAGAGGTTGTCCTCCAGGAGCTGAAGGACTGGGTGGGGGACAGCAGCAGAAAACAGCTTTTGGGGCTGGCTGGAAAGCAGCTCTGGCTCATACCAATTCCTTGACATGGTCTTTTTTTTTTTTTTTTTTCCAAAAATAAACAGGAACTGTCTGGAAAGCCCCTGCACGGGGAGGAGCAGAATTGCCCAGAATAAATAAATACAGGGAGAGAGCTCGGGTTGAGTTCATCCAGCTGGTTGTTCCCCACTGCCAAGGGTAGCGAAGGATGAGGATGGAGCTCAAGATGTCTTGGGAGGGGTGAGAGCACATGGGGCTCTTTCCCCACTTAATAGGATTTTTGGGAAAGTACTGAAGTAGCCTCCTCATGCAAGAGCCACCGCGTCCATCCTGCAGCACGGCTTTCCTCTCTCCCCCAAAATCTCCCCCACACGATGAGCCTTTTGACTTATTTTAGTTACAAAATGATTAAGAGAAGAGAAAAAGCAAATACCTTGGGTTTATTTACGGCACGAAACTGGAAGAAGCTTCCCATTTCTGCTTTTAGGGTTGATTTTTTTAGTGCCCCAGCTGCTTTTGCCACAGCTTCCCCATTCATCGGGCTCAAAGCCTGGCAAAACGCTGCCTCACCGAGGCTCTGCAAACCGGCCTGCTGCTCTCGCACAAGCATGGGGAATAAAGACACGGCAGGCATGGAGCTGGAGCGAGCTGCAAGACTAGCTTCGTGTTCATAAATGTTATTAAGATGATGAATTAAATATGAATTTTGTTTCAGGCATAACTCCAAAATCACCAAGAGACCCGACACGCTTGTGTTGCATAAATGCTCGGCATGTTCCTGAACACGATAGTTTGACTCCCTTGGACATAAGCTTCAGGATAGGAAGGGATTGAGCGTTTACACGGCTGCGAAAGTAGAGACACCTCTCCTCTGCCTTTTTTTGAAATGTACTTACACATTTTTAGCTGACCGAGTTAGGGCTCCCGGGTGCTGTTGCTAAAGTGTCACTAGCTCTGCCTTATTAATCTTTCATGTCCTGATAGCGATATTTTGTGACTGACAGCTGGCAGGACAGGGCTGGGAGAACCCAGCCGGTTCTTTTATTTCCTGTTCACTGTCTTCAGTTCAAAATGAAAAGAGAATTAATCTCTAAAATAGGGAAAAAAAAAAAAAAAAGATAATCTGTATGAGAGCTACGAGTTTCTTGCCCTTGGGTTTTTGGCTATATTGCCCCTGAACATAGCTCAGGGCTGCAGCACCATCTCGCCCTCAGCTTTAACCTTACAGCAATACCTGCTGCCCATGCAACCGTGAAGGCTGAGCAGCTCCATCCCTCTGGGGCCAGAAAACGCAACCTGTAACACAACTCACCTCACCCAGCTACCACGGGGCACCCATGGGAACCTCTCCCCAGTGCAGCACGGATGGTGAAGGCTCCTTCCCAGCTCTAAAACGGCCACACTACGCTCCGGGCCACTAAAATGCTTTTCTCCTGCAAGGAAGTGAAGCCTTGTGAGATTTCATGCAAGAAAATAAACCATTGCTATTGAGAGATTGGTCAGAGAGTGCAAAGCGGTTGTTATTGCTAGTTAAGTACAGCCAGCCAGCCTGTGCGAGCTGCTGTATCAACAGATTGATTTGCAGCGCAGGCAGGAGGCCGAGCTGTCTGCCAGCTGACAGCCCAGCCCAGCCTCCCTCCTCCGCTTCGGCAGGGCCCTTCCCCTCCTTTCCAAAAAAAATATGGAGAAAAATGGGATTTGACCCCATCACTGCTGCAGAACAACATAAAGTGGATTTTCCCCACAGGAGGAAAGGTATCAGAGTCGACTACTGGCTTCAGCACCAGTATGAGTAATGTTTTTATTGTATTGGGTAGCAGAAACCGAGAGCCTTCAGCTCCCCTCCTAGGATGAGAGTCCCCAGTCACAGGGAATGTCCCCAACAGTGCTGAATTTCCCAAAACCCCCACGTCTGCCATGGGAAAAGGTGGTTCTCAGAGACACTGTCACCAAGGGTTGGCAAAAGGTGATGATCCTGGAGAATAAACAAAGACCCAGTGAGTGGTTTCTCAAGAGAGTTTTATTAAACTACAGTGAAAAAGGAATGGTAACAAACCATCTGGTGTGGATAACAATAACAAACCATCTCGACTCAGTTCAATTCATTGAATCAAGGGCCGTACCAAGTGCGTGGATTTCAACTCTCCTGGAAAAAGACAAAAGAGAGAGGTTAAAGCACCTTTGCCATTTGCAGAGTCTCTGGAGAGGAATGCACCTGTGCTCAGTGTGAACTTTGTTTTCAAAGATGGAAGACGCAGCACTGGGTGCAAGTGACACGCTTCGCTTGCTTCGCCAGCTCTTTCTGAGCTCGGAAAAACTGACACGAATGGTCTCCTGGTCCCCCTTCCTGGTTTATTGCCATGAAATCGGGATTTCCTCTTTGTGGGGATTTCTGCCTCTGGTTGCCGCTAGCTGCTGTGGAGCGGTTTGGCGTACACCGGCTCCATGATGTGGTAAATCAGGAGCAGGAACAGGCACCCAAGTAGGACCAGGCTCATCACGGCCAGGAGGACAAAGCGGCCAATGAAGAAGGTGTCCACAATCTGCAGAGAATGGAAAAAACCCACACATTACAGCCTGGAAGGAGCACGCCATGTCCTGGAAAAGAGGACCGCCTGAGAAGATCACCCCAGGAGGAAAAACTTTGGGGTTCCCCCAGATTTGTTCCCTTGCTTTTCATTCCTGACACGGGTGCCCTCTGTGGAAAGCGGAGTATGTGTCAAATGACTGAAAGAAGAATCCCTTTTCTCTGAAAAAAACTGCTCGAGGGAAAGCTAACATGGAGGAAAAAAGCAGCACAGCCCAGGGAAGAAACACGAATCAAAATCTCTCCCCAGCCACAAACCTCCCAGCGCTGCAAGGAATTGTGCACAGTTCTTCCCTTTTAGAAGGAAAATGAGACGGGGGGACAGAGGAAGAAAAAAAGATTAAAAAAAGAAGACACAGCGGCAAGGTAAGACACAATGAGAAGCCAACCACAAGAAGGCTGGCTATGAAATCATCCTCTCGGCTCCTGAGACTGCCCCAGAGCTCCTCTCACCCCCGGCTCAGTTTGATAAATCGCATTAGCACACGCTCAGCCTCGGTGCTGCTGCAGAAAGAGTCTCTTGTGAGCGATGCATTGGCTCCTTCTGCACGTTTCACTTTTTAATTAGCCAATTAGCAGAGTTTCGCTGCAGAAAGCCCAGGTCATGTATTATTGATAGTCAGGGCAGGTCCAGTCCAATTGAAGATCCAAAAACAAAAAAAGCTTTCCATTTCTGTTGGCCTCCCGGGCACGAATACGCACTCGGCTGCCCTTCATCTCGCTTCCAACCTTTACATGAACAGGTCCCACGCAAGGCAGAGAGAAGAAAAACTACAAGAAGCTTTAGCAGGGATTTACACAGATCAAGCTCCAGAAGAGCAATAATTGATGTGTGTTAATAATAGAACAGAGGAAACGGCACCTAAAACACCACAAAACTCTGTGTATTCAAAGCCCAAAGAGCTCTGGGAAAGCTTAAGATAGTGCAGGCAGCCTGATGTGACTCGAAATTGGGGGAGATCCCCACGCCTAACACCACAGACAAGGGGCTGCCTGAAAACACAGATGGCTCCATGCCTGAGCATAGCAAATCACCTACAAGAGAGCCAAAACGATGCTACTGAGCTTTAAAATAGAAAACAGAGCTGGAGGAAAGTGAGAGGCTGCAAAAATAGAGGGAAAACTATCAAAACTATCTGCCCTGTGGCTACAGGCGTGCACTGGGGCGTGCTGGAAGATGGAGGCAGTTGGGGAGCATGGAAAACCAGGACCAAGCTGTGAAAGGGGGTAGCAGAGGGTTAGCAGAAGCTACTGGAGCTCAGGGCTGAGCTGTGTGGGATAAAAGTACGAATGCAATTCTCCCCTTTGAGAATGGCAGCTAAACCCCCCAGGTCACATATAACTGCACATAAATAAGGGGTTTTATTAAAGAAATAAACAGATCCCTGCTCCATGAGTGACACAGCCTGCACCCATAGCAGCCTGTGCCACAGAATGAACCACTTGAGACTGAAAAGGTAGCACACTGCCAAGGCCGTGGGGCACCCATGGAACCCACTCCTAAGGTAAAAACCCATCCCTGGTACCTCAGGGCAGCTGTTGGAGACAAAGACCCATTCCGAAGACCCTGGGGCAACCCTTGGGATCCAGCCCTGAGGTAAAGGCCCATCCCCAGGGCTATTCCTGGGTGTAAAGGCCTATCCATGGGGCCTCGGGACGGCCCTTAGGGCTTACCCCAGAGGTAAAGGCCCATCCTCACAGCCTCTGAACACCCTTGGGGGCTGTTCCCGAGGTAAAGGTCCATCCCCAGAGCCTCAGGGCAACCCCTGGGACCCCTTTCTGAAAGTAAAGGCTCACCCCTGGGATCTTGGGGCATCCATGGGGGCCACCCTGAATTAAAAGCCCATCCCTGGGGTAAAGGCCCATCGCCAGGGCCTCAGGGCACCCATGGAGGCCCATTGCTGAGGTAAAAGCCTGCTGCCAGGGCCTCAGGGTACCCATGGGGGCAATCCCCGAGCTACAGGCCCATCCCTAGGGCTATTCCTGAGGTAAAGGCTCATCCCTGCTGCCTCAGGGCACCCCTGGGGGCCATTCTTGAGGTAAAGGCCTCAGTGCCGCCCTTGCGGCCTTCCCTGAGGTAAACACCCATCCCCGAGGCCTCGGTGCACCCGTGGGACCCACGCCAGAGGTAAAGCCCCATCCCCAGGCCTGCTCCTGAGGGTAAAGGCCTGTCCCCATGGCCATCTCTGAAGTAACATCCCACCATCCCCGGCCCCTCTGGGCCTCGCAGGCCGTGGCGTGGGCTCACCTCGGCGGCGGCGGCGGCTGCGGCTGCGGCCGGGTGCTCATCCTCCCGAGGAAAGAGCAGCAGCGCGGCGCTAAGGACGGCGGCTCCCAGCGCCACCAGCACCACGGCGAACCTGCGGGGAGAGGCGGGCACAGCGGCCTTCAGCACCGGGGCCGGACTGATCCCACCCCCGCCTTTTCCCGCTGCTCACCGGGCCCGGCCAGCCGTGCGGGACAGAGCCAGGCAGAGCAGCAGCGCCAGGCCCCATAGCAGCTGCAGCACCAGCACGCCGGGCCCCACGCCCAGCGCCATACCCGCCATGCCGCTCCGCCGCCGCTTCCCCTAGCAACCGCGCTGTGCCGCCGCTCCCCAGCCAATCAACGCCGCCAGACGCCCGCCCGCCGCTTCCCATTGGTTGAGAGGCGGGGCGCAAGGGGGCGGGCCGCGGGTTTTCCCGCGCCGCGGGAGGCGGGAGCGCGCCAGGGGAGTGCGAGTCGCTCCTGGTGGTAGGCCTGGGTCTCCCCGGTGGCGGGCAGCTCACAGGAGCCTCTTGCAGTCGCTGCCCCCCCCCGCGAACAGGCGCCCCCATCCCGGTCCAGGGTGATGCTCCCCGGTGGAACGGGAATGTCCCAACCCCCGCCGCTGCCGTGAGGTATCGGTGCTTAATTAACCCAGCGTTACTCGTTGTATAGGCTGTGCCACCGGCCCTGGTCGCCTGGCTACCCCGCTGGAGGCAGCACCTCTCTTTGAGCAAGGTTTCAGCCCCTAAACCCCGAAAATTTAGCTGCTCGTGTCCTTAAAATATTTAGGGGCAAAATCAGGTGGATTTGGTTAATACACAGTGGAATATGGCAGGGTTTCACGTTGCTGTGAGACAGCCACACCAGGCATCCGGGGCCTCCGAGCTGAGCCAAGGAGGTTTGTCAATGCACGGAGACAGGAGTTATTTCCATTTTAAACCCATTTTTCTGCCATTTTTTAAAATCCCATTTCTTCCCCATCTCATGACACCCATCACACTCTGGGCAGTGTGGTTTGATGGGCGACTTGATGCCAGTGCTCACCTCTCGTCTGTCAGTTAACCTGAAAAAAAGTAAATACATTGATATATTCAGTTTTTCCTCTCAGCTCCTTGAAATCTGGTGATACTTTGACTGCATAAAATGTAACGTTACCGCTGTTTCCTTTCTGTCATGTCTTTCAATGGGAGGAATAAACTGGCGAGTTAATGATGCTGCACGGCACCGACCTGCCTTTTCCTGCAGTGAAATGGAAGTCACCAGTGTGACACCAACCGGTTGGGCAAGCGGAGCACAAACCGTCGCCGACACCTGCCTTTGCTTGGCACCGAGTAGGAGCCGCCTGCCAACATATTAAAAGCGTATGTTTGATAGCAAACTCCTTCCTGCACTCTCTTGTGCCATTTATCCCACCGGAAAGGGTTTGGATTTTTTCTCGTCAGCAATGTCCATCTTCAACAGCCTTTTGCCAACCGTTCTCTTCTGTTATTCCCTGCTCCTGTTGGCGATCAGAACCTCCCTTTGTTTTTCTCTGTTTTTCTTATTTGTTTACATTTTTTTGGACCCTGGTCGTTTGTAAAACCCCAAAATTCTTCTTCATAGCCCTGTTTTCACAGATGCCCTTCTCTTTCTGCCATTTCTCTTCCAGCATTGGCTTTCCATCTATAAGTGGTAATCTTTGTCCACCAGCCAATGATGCTTTCCCTTTACTGAATTTTCCTTTCTGCCTTTTATCTGCAGCTTCTACCACAGCATTTTAACCTGTTCCCATATTGACTGGGTCTTTTCACTATTTATTATCTCCTCTTGATGCTGCCTGGTAGTTTCTTGATGCTGGCAATGCCGATGTTAAGCAAGGTTGCAGCAGAGGGCTTGAATCATCCAGCTGTTGAACCCGCTGCTGGACCACGCCATGTCCCAGATATTTGGCCAGAGGTTGAAGAATAAATCTGACGTACACCTCAGCAGCCACATCCAGTGGCCAGGTTTTAGCCGTGTTGCTTGTTGAGCTTAATGCCATCTGTTGTATCCAGTATCGTTGAGTTGATGGTAACTCAAGATTTGGAGACGAAATGATGCCCAGCAGCCCAACACACTCCAAAATATCCCTGTAATATTTATTTATATGGTACATATGGTGTTGCAGCAGGGTTATGGATTTCTTTTGAGCATGACTGTAAATCCACAGCTAAGGAATTGGGAGAAGGTACCTGGGAAAACAAACCTCATTGGTGTGATATTTCCAAGCACAACCTTCCCTCTTCAACCCATCCGCAATGAAACATGTCATCCACAACACTCTATTCTTTATCTCAGCCTCCTCCTGGCATCAGAAATGTCTCGGTGGGGACTTACCATATGAGACTGCTCTGGCAGTGGGTCAGTTGAATGCAAAGATTAGATTTTATGGCCAAAGAAACATTTATTGCTGTCCCAAAATTAGGTGGGTTTTTTCCAGCTTTTATCCACCCACTAGGATTGGGTATCATTACTGCTTGTGTTGTATTGTACCTGTAAGAAAAACAACCAGAAAGGTGGGAAAAAGCAACGCTGAATATAAATTGTTAATTAAAAAATGTAGGAAAGCAGCAGAAATTGAGGATTTTTGATCCCTTGGCTCTTGGAGAAACTTCATATTTGTGGCTCTTTTTCGCTCTGGGGAGGTCCCCCCCCCCGTGCTGCCTCCAGCTCTGGGGCCACCAACATCAGAAGGACATGGACCTGTTGGAGCGCGGCCCAGAGGAGACCCCGGAGATGCTGGGAGGGCTGGAGCCCCTCTGCTGTGAGGACAGGCTGAGGGAGTTGGGGGGTTCAGCCTGGAGAAGAGAAGGCTCCGGGGAGACCTTAGAGGCCCTTCCAGTCCCTAAAGGTACCTAAAAGTATTGGAAAAATGGGGACAAACTCTTTAGCAGGGCCTGTTGTGGTAGAAAAAATGGTAATGGTTTTAAGCTAAAAGAGGGTAGATTCTAACTAGATAGAAAGAAGAATTTTTTTTACAATAAGGGTGGTGAGACATGGGCCCAGGTTGCTCAGAGAAGTGGTGATGCCCCATCCCCAGAAACATTCCAGGTCAGGTTGGACTGGGCTCTGAGTAACCTCCTCTGGTTGAAGAAGTCCCTGCCCATGGCAGGGGGGGTTGGACTAGGTGGCCTGTAAAGGTCTCTTCCAACCCAAACTGTTCTATGATTATGTGACACTTCATCACTGTGGGTGAGTTTTCCCAAGGAAAAGATGAGGGGATTGTGGCATTTCTTGGCAAAGGCGTGGAAAAGATCCTGATTTTGGAAGTGGACAAAATGGACTTGGCAGGGAGATGCAATTAGCACTGAGGCTAATTGAATGCTTGGCCCAGGAGGACGGAGAGGTCACCTTCCTTCAAGGGCTGCAAGGCAGGATCACATGGATCAAAGCTTTTTTGTAAGATGCCGCTTGAGGAGCAGACCCCAGAAGCAGGGTGGGTTTGGGCTGAGATGGTCATGTTTGGGTTAAAAACTGCAAATTCACTGTGCCTAGCTCATTCTGGTGGCCAAAATGACCAATGTGGTCTAATATCAAATGACATTAAATGGTAAAACTCTTGGCGATGGAGTTGGAAGCGCTGGGGAAATTGATTTAAAACTCTTCGCGCAGTCGTAAAACTCGCGGTTTTACAGCTGAAGCTCCCTGACGCTCAGGTATTAGAATTAAAAAGAAACAGGCGTTGATGCAAGCAAGAAAATATTCTACTCCTGATTTAAAGACTAGCGAATTGCTAAATATTTTTATTAGCAGCAAATTTGCAGCTTGCTGGAACTAATTTCACGCCGAGTAGATATGGAGCTTAAGCTGGGGATGGCGTTAAATTACTCTCTTGTAAACTTATTTAAGTCTTATGATGGGGATGCCATTAAATGGTGGGGACCTGGCTGGGGACCCCTTTTTTGGGGCCACACCTCATGAGTTGCAAGGCAGGGAAAGCCGAGCTCTTGTAGCATTGGTACAAACCCATCATTCCCCCCCTAGATGCAACAGAAAGGACCAAACCCCCTCATTTGCATAAATTTGCTTAGGAGGTTTGCTGCAAACCAGCACAGAGTGAGATGCTGCGGGGCCCCATGATCCTTCAGTCTGTAAAGATGCTTTAGGGGTGTTTTTGGCATATTTCAGAGTTTATTTAGGATATTGAAGGTTTAACTGATTTAATTATTTTTTTTTTGTTTATTTAATAAGGTTAGAAAGTTTATTTAATTCATTTTAATTATTTTAATCGATTTTTTATTTAGGATATTTTTGGTTTAATTGATTTAAGAGGTGATAAGTAATGGCTGGATCCCTGAGTGCTGCTCGCCCACCATGCCTGTTATTTCCACATCTTCTTCCTCAGCTGGAGGTTTTATGCCTTAGGGATAGTTTTCCAGCCCAAATCCCTCCATCCTCCTTCTGCAAAGCCTCCGGGTGCACTGGGAGCCACCCAGCTTAATGTAATGCAAAAAGTCCATCCTGTGTCGGTTTGCCCGGATACAAACTGGGACAGGTGCAGGGATGGGGTCAGAGGATGCAGAGCCCGAGAAAGCAAAGTGAAGGCGTCTAGGGGCTCCGATTACCCCTCTAAAAATACCTCTGGGAGGGTGGCAGTGGTAAACAACGGCTATTTAAATCCCCCGGTCCACTTTCTGCAATGGAAATACATGAGGTTAAATAGTTCTTCCTGACTTCTCGGAGAGAAGTATGGCCGAGAAGTGCTAAGTTGCCCTTTTCCAAAGAGAAATCCCTAAGAAAAGACATTTAAAATAATAGGAGAGGGTTTCTAACGGCTCCAGTGGGGATACAGCTCTCTCACAGGAACCCACTTCGGATTATCTTTCTTTTGCTGATGGCGGAAATCAATTTTAATTGTCCTGACGGGAAATAAGAATGTAAGACTTCAAACAGAACAAATCCTGCAACGTTCAAAAAATAATAAAATGGGACATGAAGCACTTTAAAAAAAAACATAAATCCCATCCCAGTAAGAGGAGATGCCTCTGAAAGCCCCAAAAGGCCCCATTTGGTAAGAGGTGGAGGAGCAAAAGCATTTCCTGTGGTGGCACGAGTCTGCCCCCAACCAAGAAGCACTTGGAGAAAGTGGATAGAGGATGATGAGGTGGGAGGAAGTTGGTTGTTTTTTGGTTTTGGTGACATTTTATACTAAATGCAATTTTAATTCAGTCCAGTAAATTTGTACATCAGTACAAATATGAGTCCCCTAAGTTAAAGCAACTGCAGAGTGATTTCCCTAAAAAGCCCTACCAGAAAAGGTCCTTTAGAGGTCTTCTGGCATGTCTTCTTAAATGTCATCATGCCACACAGGGTGACATTTTCTAATGGGATCAAAGCCTCTGGGTGATATCATGGCAAACTCTGACCCTCATATTGACAGCCTGGACACATCTGGGTAAAGAAAGGAGAAGAGAAACCTTCCAAGAGACTTAAATCAGGTTGTAGAGAGCCCTCCTTGGGTGCTGCAAGTGATGGGAGCAGAGGCAAAGCTAAAGGAAGGAGTGAGAGAACTGATGGAAAATTAATATAAGAAGGTTTAGGGGAGAAAGGAAGGCAAGAATAGGGTCTGAGGAGATATTAAAAATTATCATTTTCTTTTATAATGGCATTCCCAAAGGTGCTAAAGCCCATGGTGAGATGTTTTTCCAAGAAACTTCTGTTTCTCCAAGAAACACTATTTCCCGTCAATCTTATCCTTAAAGGACTCTCAATATGGGTCCTCCTTGTGTCATCACTTCTGGAAACCTCTTGCCTTTACCTGTGTCAACCTCTTCCTCCTTCCAACCCAGGAGTTTTTAGGTGAGAAACCAAGGAGTCATCGATAATGAAACCCTCGACACTTCACTTTAAGTGGCTCATTGTCATTAGTTCTTTTGATATTCCTTGTAATGGCATTAATCACTGGCCACTCATGAGACTTTAATGTGCCCATAATACGTTCATCTGTAGTAATTCAACCGCAATTGAGTGGTCGATAACGTCTCCTTATTGGAAAGGGTTGGGCTGTGGCAACGTCAGCCCATGTGGGGATGTAGGGTGACCATGAGCAACTGACAACTGCTGAAATGGACCAAATTTGTCACCGCAGTCCCCAAGACTTTCAGGCAGGGGCTTTTTTTGGCAGCCAAACCTGTTTGCAGTTTTAATTACAGTTTTGTCCTCAGCTTCTTCCAACACCTTTGCTCTCACCCTTTTTCATTTGACTTATATCGATTTTTTTTTTCCCCTGTTCCCAAGGCGGCAGCTTGGAAATGATGTGGCTCTTGTTGTTGCTGTTTTTTTAAAATTTAATTTCTTTCCTTATTTGTGTGTGGCGGCAGGGAAATTAGTCGTGGTGGGAACTGGCTGGGCCTAGAGCAAAAATGTCAAAGTGCTGCATGGCTCCTGGGAGCTTCCTTCAAAAGTCACAGCGTTGCCCTTAAGATGTCCTCTTCCTGAGTCCTGAGCACATGGGATGTGATTTTTATATCCCAAAATTAAATCTTGGATATTCACACACCTCAGGGTTGTTGGCAAAAAGGATGTTCTTGTGTATCTGACCATCATGACACTCAATCAATTCATGGCTTCTTCCTACCACACATAGACAACCCAAGGATGGAGATCATCCATCACTCTGGGACTTCCTTGGGCTGCACCAGCCTCCCCAGCAAGGGGTTTCTCCTCACCTCCAACCTAATTTTTTAATTGCTGGTGGATGGCAAAAAAATGAGTTATTTCTGCTGCATTATGATTTAGTGGTCCTTACAACCATGCATGGATTCCCCCATGTTCTCCAAGGGCACCATTTTATTTCAGCCATGGGGTTTTGGTTTCAGACCTGGGGAACTTTGCATCCCAAACGATGCATAAAACTGATTTTGCTTCCTTTTGTCTGTGGAGGAGATGTTATGGAGTGCTTTGGGTTTTTTGGGTCCATCAGCAAGTCGCTGCGATAGCCCCAACAGCCAAGGCTATGTATCGTTTAGGTGTTATTTCAGATGCTTTTGAGTAACCTGTGGAAAAAAAAAATAAATAAAAATTAAAAGGCGGCTAATCAAATGGCTTTGAGGGCTGCACAAAATAAGAATTCAATCCCTGCAAACTTTCCTAGATGTAATTTCAGGAGAGATCAAAGATGATACTAACCTAAGGAAGTAAAGCTACTCAAAATTCAAAGTTTATAGTCCATCTGTCTCTTTGCTTCAGGGAGCTGGTATTAAATTTATTGCTAAATAAAACAAATAAGCCTAGGAAAAGTCAGCGTCAAAATCTGCATACTCGTAAGAGAATTAACAGAGCTCTCTGGTTATGATGGCTGCTTCTCAATTTGCATCTTTAAAGAGTTGTGACCATCTCTCCGCTTCTCCCTTCGCCGGTTCCTCTGAAGCCGGGCCGATGCCGGTGGTTGGCACTGCGCTTGCATTGCTTGGTGGAGAGAAGCTGCAGCTGAAGGTTGAACTCCCACAATGGACCCAACCGAAACGAGGGTGGGGAAGGGATGCTGAAGCCCAGCCAAGGTGAAGAAACATCTCAGGTGGAGCCACAATTTAAAAGGACAGGATTCAGCATCTCCATGTCGCTTTTGCCGGCTGGCTGGTACCCAACTACCGCAGATACCCAAGGGAAAAATTAGTTGGTTTTTTTTTTATTGCTTTACCTGGCTTATCCCATTAATGAACTCCAGTTTTTATTTTTGCAGTGTTTGTACAAGCTGTAGTTTTATGATTATTTGGCTTTTTTATCCCACACCTTGGGTGCAAATCCCTCCAGCCCATCCCTATCTCAACCAGCTGATACCGCCTGCCGAAAACGTGACTCTAGAGCTTGCCCAAGTGCTGGAGGTAAGTCACTTTAAACATCCAGATCCTCATATTTATTTGTTTTTCGGTATCCCTGGAAGTGCCTGGGAAAGGATCAGTCAATCGGATGTTCGCAGTAACTTTCCATGGGAGAACCTGAAGGAGCAGCGAGAACCAGCCGCAGACTTATTATGCCTTGAAATTAAACATTTAAAAGGAGTAAGTTGGTAGAGGGGATTTTCTAGTCAAAATACATATAACCTGCCATTTATCCATTTGTCCTTCAGAAGGACCCCAAAATCCCACCATTAACGAGCCACCATTAACCCCTGCTCAGCCAGCATCAGGGAGGGGAGAAATCCCATTTTTTCAGGTATTTTCCCACTTGATCCCAGCTGCTTGGCAGAGGCAATGACAGGGAAAAATCCCTTTTTTTTTTGGCTTTAGCTTTATTTATTATCAATCCCACACAAGAAATGAGCTTTAGTCTTATTTAATCTTGCATGGGGAAACCTCCAGGAATATCGACCCATCCTGGCATTGATCACTTATTCTTAATACATCCTCCTTGTGCCTATGGATTATTGATAAAGCCTTTAATTTTATTCTCCCTTGTATTTATCTATTAATAGTTGTCAAATGTGTGTAGCATTAATTGCTCTTATCTGTGTGTCTGAGACTATTTAAAATGTACAGTGGCTTCAAAAGTAATGCTGTCGCCTCTGTGCCGTATATCTTTTTGGGTTCACTCTCTTATTATTCCCAGGAAAATCATTTGCAGAGGTAAAAATAAACATATTTAAGAAGAGGAGTTGTCCTATGGATGTCTGAAGTATCACAAACTGAGGGAAATTGGCTTGAATAGAAATCATCCATGACCTAAACAGTTAAAATTTGGGGAATTCCTTAATTTCCCCCTGGATTTGGTGAAAGCATCACTGGGTTTGGACAGACAACTGGCTGTGTGTCCGGTCCTGGGTTAATTATGTTGCTTCTAAAGCTGTGTTGGGTGATGTTGATTTTTACCCTCTCTTCTTGAAACTTGTAACTGGAGAGGGTTTTGAAAGGTGGGGGAAAATATCTGTTTCCTGAATGTCTCATGAAAATCCAACACAAATTTTAATGGATGATTGGTATTAAGCGTTGCCCCCTGATTACAGCACAGTGCCCGAGCCGGTGGGATGAAGGGCTGGTTTGGAGCAGCATCTGATCTGAAACAAGTCCTTCTTTTTCCTTAGAGATCCCATTTTAGCATCCTTTAGCACCTGAGGGGGTCAGACACCCACCCAGGGCCTGAGCTTGCTATTTGGAAGGGATGTCCCTGCTTGACTGATCTCCTGTGACAA